>JAYEVD010000535.1:0-111755 GCA_036346405.1 Phyllostachys edulis
CTCAAAATTATGAGAAAATATTTCGGGAAAGAAATTCTTGCAAAATTATGAGAAAATGTGGTGGAACTGCAATTCCATAGAAATTGTCTAAGCAGCGTTTTGTATCGACTTCGATGAACCACTCAGAAATAATAGCACTGTACGAGGCCTCACAAGAATGTTCTAGGCTTCGACGGATGATTCACCACATCCAGCAGTCGTGTGGATTGAATACCGCGCAAACCCCCACTATTATTTATGAAGATAATACAGCTTGTGTTGCACAAGTGCAAATGGTATATGTTCAAAGTCATCTCACAAAGCATATCAACCCCAAGTTCTTCTATGCTCATGAATTGCAAAAGATGGACGAAATTAAAGTATTGCATACTAAGTTATGTGAAAATCTTGCAGATTTATTCACTAAATTACTTCCAGCATCTAGCTTTGATACGTGGAATTTTAATGATGAGACTTAGAGAAGTGCAGAATTCAGGGGGAGAATCTTCATGAACTCATTATTGAAACTTGATTACAAAGATCGAGTACTCAAAGAGTAAATCCTGGAGATTAAATGAAATTGGGTGGATTGTACTCTTTTTCCCTTGACGAGTTTTCTTGAAGTCTCTCGGCTAAGGTTTTTAATGAGGCAATTCGTGCAACGCAGCAGAACTTGTATCATGTGCTCTTTCTCCAAATTTTTCCCACTGGGTTTTTATGGAGTTTTGACGAGGCATGAACATATGAGGATGAGTACCCAAGGAGGAGTGTTGGGAAACTATAGGCTTGGCCCAGAAGTCAGCCCATGTATGGGCTCCCCATCTCAAACCCTAACAGGGTCTCCAGCCTATAAATAGGGGGTGTTATTCATTGTAAACGATTGATCGATTGATTATGGAATAAAGAGAAGCAAGAAGCCCCTATATCTATGTGTTCAATCTACTATTTTGTTCTTGTGTTCTTGCATTGTTCTTATGATTCTATACTTGTCTACTTGGTAATCGCTCGGACTAGACTTGCCAGCGATGGTTTCTCAACAAAGAATACTTAAGATGTATGAATGTCGTGCCACCACCTTCAATAATTACCAATTATCGTCACGATGTTGCAATAGCTGTTAAAAATGTTTTCCCTAATGCACCGCACCGTTTTTGCCTTCGGCACATCTTAAATGAGCTTCTTGAAAAGTTGGAGGGAAAGGATGAAACGATTTCAACTTTCACCGTATTAGCCTATGATTCAGTTACTATGTCTGATTTTGACAAAGAGTGGCAAGAAATGATCCAATGATTCAGATTAGTTAGGATTTAGTTGTATTACACTTGTTAGTATGAGTAGTAGAATTCTGATGGAGGTAGAATTGTAATTTGCTCATGTGGGGGTCGCATGCCATAAGAGTAATATTTTCAACCTTAGTTTAAAAAAATCCATAATATCCTCTCAAAAAATTATAAATACAAAGAAAAGTCTATTATAGCCTTAACAAATCAATGGTCAGATTTGATTTATACTATCACCACATACTACTTGTAGAATGTACCATAAAATTTCTCCAATGAAATGTTTGTTGAGCATTACGAGGCAGCTGTTAAAATTAAGTTAGAAGAGGAAACCTATGAGGATTTACAATCATCTCAGATGAGGCCATCGATGATGGCTGGGTTGCCTGTGGAGGAGCAAGGAGCAAGGAGCAAAGGTGTACACAATAGAAATATTTTAGAACTTCTTGAATGAAACAGGGCATTCATTTCATTGCAATTATAGTATACTTGACCGGAATGATTCCGTGGTTACACATAACTTTTTTTAGCAAAAAGGCAGGAGCTCTGCCACATTCATTAAAGGTAGAGAAAAGGAACAAGATCTGGATTCAGGAGGAAAGAGAATACAAAGGTACATGGGCTAAGAGCTAAGAGAAGGCCGAAAGCTCGCGATTTCAGAGCATGTAAATGAAACAAAGAAGGTGGACTACAAAGTTGCTTATGACAATGTTGAAGATGACATATGGTGCCTCTGCCGGTTGTTCCAATTCAAAGGTATATTGTGCAGACATGCTCTCACTGCACTGAGGCAGGAGCTAGTATTGATGATTCCTCCAAAATACATCATTCATCGCTGGTGCAAGGATTGTAAACGAACTTGTGCTTCCGTATCTCAGCCTGTCTCATTAATTAACCAGGAACTGGCAAGTTATGATAATCTCTGCAAACTCGGCCACCAATACTTCATTACTTTGCAGAAGTTGTGGAATTTGGTTCCTTGAACTCAGAATCGAAAGAGTATGCTTTGTCAATCATGAGGGAGATCAGGGATAAAGTGATTTCTTATGACAAGTCATTAAGAGATCAAAGGGTTGACAATCATGTTTCAACTGCCAATTTTGCTTACAGTCCTGTGAATGAGGATTTTACAGATGGTCACATAACTTCATTTGTTCCTTTTTCAACTATCCTGGTCGCATTGTTCTTTTAACTAACCTGGTAATACCGTGAAATTGAATTGAGGTAACACTTGACTGGTCTTCATTTGATATAACTCCCTCTAATATGGGAGATTTGTTGGTAATACTGGATTTCTGTTCCTGATGTTTTCTTAACGTGTTCCTGTTGGGTTGATCTCGGCTAACTACGTCTGAGCTTCAAGGGGGCACGCCCCACTACGCGCCCTGATCGGGGGCGCAACCAACTCTAAGTGGTTTTGGTCCCATCCACCAGCGCTATATAGAACAGGGGGCTCGGCAGGCCTTGGTTACGCAAGTTGTTCTAGGCTACCAAAATCCCACACAGATCCGATCTCTCACGGGCGCTAAGGCGGGCGAAGACCGAAGGCCACGTCGTCACCGCGACACTACCGACCTCACCCTCGTCACATCTACGGCCACCGACCGAGTCTGCACATCTACACCGACGCATCTACAAGCACTCATGGCATCTCCAAATTCGGGTACTCATCTCACGCTTCCGCTCTAAGAATTATGCTACGTGTTCATGATTGAGCTAGGGTTAATGTTGTTATATCATGTGTAGCCTTAGATAATAACCCACATTTGGCATCAGAGCCACCCTAGTCTCGGTTTGAACCCTCATTAGTCCCAACCGAATTTGATTATGCCCGGATTAGCCCATGTCTCTCTCGGTTTAGCATTTAGAAGGAGGGGAATCAAGAGTTTTTTTTGTAAGATCCTAATGAAATCCCGAAGCTTTCACCCCCAAATCTGAAACCCCAAATCGAAACCCTCAAATCAAAACCCTAAAGTGCGGCGGAGACTTACGTTTTGATGTTCGCCTGAGTCTCTTCGGGTTCGGGCACCACCGTAGCTCCATTCGACGCGCGGCTACTAACCTAGGTCGCGACGCTACTGCAACGGGGTTCTTGGCTGGGCGGCGCCCTCTTCTTGTGTGCCGCCGCTCATTTGCGCTCTCCCTACCCCGCATGTCGCTCGCTCTCTCCCTGCAGCGCGTCGCCGACTTCGCCCGTAGCGTGTGATCCGAGATCGCCTCATGACACGCCTGTCTTTTTTCAGAAGAGAATGGGGAGAGTGAAGTGAGGATTAGGGTTTTGGGGTCTTTTGTATTTCTCGAGAGCCATTTGCAGCTGTCCGATCCGATCCAACGGATCATGGCATTTTGGGATGGCTAAGTTGTTTCGAACTGGCTGAGAGTTTTAGTAATGGGCCGGCTGCAATTCAAATGGGCCGGTGCATTGGTTTTGTCCGGCTGAGAGTTAAGTTCATGCACTTCTATTTTAATTAATGTTAGATGCCCAATAACAATGTATTATGCATAATGTTTTGTCTCTAATTAAAATTGAACCAACGAGATATTTTGATTAGAGATTTTCTTTATGTTTTTGGCATTATGTATGCACATGATTACATTCTGACCAACGTTGTTTGTAGTCGTGTGTCACCATATTAAATTGTTTAGTTCTTTTTCCATTTTCTGCCCAACGGTGATATGGATTAGAACTGTAGTTTTGCATGTTGTTAATCAGACCAATGTAGGGTTAATTACATGCAATACATCTTTATGTTATTTAATTTTGCAGCAATAAACGCTTCGAATGTTGCCGCCACAATTGATAATATTGAGCAGCTTACGGGAAGCAACTTCCCCACTTGGAAAGAAAGAATTCATGTTGTCCTTGGAGTTTTGGACCTTGACTATGTGTTAAGGGTGACTCCTCCCATTCCCCCCACCAACGGTGAGGATAATTATGATGAGAAAAAGAAAACTTATGATGCTAATGCTGAAAAATGGGAGCGGTCCAACCGACTGTCACTAATGATCATGAAGACCTCTGTCTCAGTTGGGATCAGGGGAGCAATCCCTGATTCTGAAAATGGTAAGCAGTACTTGGCTTCAGTTGAGGATAAATTCAAAGGCTCCACTAAAGTTTATGCTAGTACCTTAATCCAGAGGCTCTTATCTACTAAGTATGACGGGTCCGCAGCATAAGAGAGCATATCATGATGATGACCGATATGGCTGGAAAGCTCAAGGGCATGGACATGGAGATATCCGATGGTTCCCTAGTCCACTTTATTATGACTTCTCTTCCTTCTAAGTACACTGCATTTAAGATAAATTACAATACTCAGAAAGATAAATGGAGCATGTGCGATTTAATCGCCATGTGTGTCCAGGAGTAAGAAAGAATAAGGACTGAAAAGAAAGATCTTGTGAATCAAGTTGGCGGCCCTAACAAAAGGAAGTTCTCAGGGGACTTCAAATCCAAGAAAAAGCTGCATTACTCCCCTAATTCAGATAAGTCAGGGCCTAAGGTGCACAATGCACCTAAGCCCCATGTTGCTCCCGTTGGAGCACTTAATGGGGATGAATGTCACTTCTGCAAGCAGCCAGGGCATTTTTAAAAGGATTGTGTCGGTTTTCTTAAGTGGCTCGCAAAAAAGGGTAACGATACAATAACGTTCATTGATGAAACTTTGCTGATTTTCCCTTAAGTCTTGGTGGATTGACTCAGGTGCAACTGTGCACGGTACAGGGATTCCATACCACGAGAACACTAAGAAAGGGGGAGCGAAGTCTTAGAGTCGTGGATTGGAAAGAAGCTGAAGTTGAATCAGTTGGATCTGTTTCATTAATTTTAGATAGCGGCTTCATACTTCGTCTTAATAATGTAGTCTATGTTCCTTCCATCAGAAGGAATTTGATTTCGGTTTCTTTATTAGACGATGATGGTTTTAAATGTAATTTTGGTAACAATAAATGCATTATTACATTTAATTCAAATGATGTTGGTCTTGCTTTTAGGCAAGACAAGCTCTATATGATTTCCCTTAATGAATCTCTTATATCTTTGAATATATGTGATGCAAAGCGTAAAAAGAATGATGAGACTTCTTCGAAACTGTGGCACTGTCGTTTAGGCCACATTTCAAGCGGCAGAATGGAGCGTCTCATTAAGGAAGAAATTCTCCACCCATTAGATTTCTCTAACTCAGACCATTGCATTGATTGCATTAAAGGAAAATATGTAAAGCAAATAAAGAAGGGAGCCACTCGCAGCACTAGACTCTTAGAATTAATTCATACTAATATTTGTGGTCCTTTTCCTGTGACATCAGTGGATGGTTTTGATTCCTTCATCACATTCACTAATGATTTCTCCCGTTATGGTTATATCTTTCCCATTAAAGACCGATCTGAGTCACTTGACAAATTCAAGATATTTAAAGCTGAAGTTGAAAATCAGCACAACCTAAGAATTAAAGTGGTAAGATTGGACCGTGGGGGAGAATATTATGGGAGACATGCCTCTTATGGGCAAATTCCTGGCCCTTTCGCTAAGTTCCTTCAGGAAAATGGCATTGTTGCCCAATATTCTACACCAAGTGAACCTCAGCAGAATGGGGTAGCTGAGCAACGCAACCATACATTTATGGATATGGTACGGAGCATGCTTAGTTATTCTACTTTGCAAACTGGTGTGTAGATGGAAGCACTAAAGACAACTACACATATTCTTAATCGGGTTCCCAGTAAATCAGTGCCTAAGACACCTTATGAATTATGGACTGGGAGGAAACCAAGTTTAAAATATTTACTAGTGTGAGGTTGTCGTGCTGAAGCTAAGATATTTAATCCACATATTGGGAAATTAGATCCTAAGACAGTAAGTTGCCATTTTATTGGGTACCCTGGAAGATCCAAAGGGTATCGTTTTTACTGTCCTGATAGGATAGCTAAATTTGTAGAAATAAGACACGCTGTGTTCTTAGAGAATGACGAGGACCTGGAGCCCAGGAAAATAGATCTTGAAGAGAAGCGGGTTTATGTTCCTTCACCGCTTATCCCAGATACCTTAATTCCTATGCCTCAGGTGGTTGCACCTCCAGTACATAATATTGTTGTTACACCCACTGTTGAGGTCTCTAAAATTCCTAATGTCGCACCTAATGGTGAGCCTCAGCAGTCTCCTGCAATAGCTATTGAACCTATTAGAATATCACAGCGGGAGAGAATATCTGTCATCCCAAATGATTATGTTGTTTATATGAATGAGGATATTACGGATATAGGGAAGGTAGATGATCCCACCTCTTATAAGGAGGCCATGATGAGTGAACATTCTCCTAAGTGGCTTGATGCCATGAAGGATGAACTAAAGTCTATGAGTACTAATGATGTATGGGACTTAGTAGAAATTTCTGACGGAGTCAAAACAGTAGGCTGTAAATGGGTCTACAAAACCAAGCATGACTCTAAAGGAAATGTCGAAAGGTTCAAAGCAAGGCTCGTAGCAAAAGGCTTCTCACCAAGAGAGGGGATTGACTATAATGACACGTTTCTCCTGTCTCAACTAAAGATTCATTCAGAATTATTATGGCACTTGTAGCTCATTATGATTTAGAGCTACATCAGATGGATGTTAAGACGGCATTCCTTAATGGCGACTTACAAGAAAACGTTTTTATGGCTCAACTGGAAGGTTTTGTCGTAGAAGGCAAGGAGCATATGGGATGTCGGCTTAAGAAATCTATTTATGGCTTAAAGCAAGCGTCGAGGCAATAGTACCTTAAATTCGATAAAGTCATAAGGAATTTTGGATTTAAGGAAAATGAAGTTGATAACTGCATATATGTTAAGTTCAAGGGGAGTAAATTCACCATCTTATTTCTTTATGTGGATGACATCTTATTGGCTAGCGGTGATAAGGATATCTTGTTTGAGACCAAAAGATTTCTTTCATCTAATTTTGATATGAAGGATCTTGGTGATGCCTCTTATGTTCTTGGCATTGAGATTCACCGAGATAGGTCCAAAGGAGTATTAGGTTTATCTCGAGAAGGCATACATTGATGTGAGTACTAAAGAGATATAATATGCATAAGTGCTCAGCTACTTTGCTCCTATTGTTAAGGGTGATAAGTTTGGGACATTTCAATGTCCAAGGAACCAATATGAAACTGATCAGATGAAGCCGGTTCCTTATGCTTCAGCTATCGGAAGCATTATGTATGCTCAAGTATGTACGCGCCCTAATTTAGCTTTTGTAACCGGGATGCTTGGCAGATATCAGTCAAATCTAGGACCGGACCACTGGAAGGCCGTTAAGAAAGTCTTACATTATATGCAAGCTGCTCAACATTTCATGCTCACATATAAGAATTCTGACAACCTTGAAGTTGTCGATTATTCAGATTCAGATTTTGCGGGATGTGTTGATACTAAGAAATCCACGTCAGGTTATATCTTCACACTCACTAAGGGAGCTATCTCGTAGAAAAGCTCAAAACAAACCCTTACGGCATCTTCAACGATGCAAGCTGAGTTTGTGGCATATTATGAGGCTACTGGGCAGGCTATATGGCTTAAGAACTTTATCCTGAGACTAAGAGTGGTAGGCAGCATCTCTAAACCACTCACCTTATACTGCGATAATGAACTCGCAGTCTTTTATGCGAGTAACAACAAGTCAAGTGGTGCTGCCAAACACATTGACATTAAGTACCATGTTGTGAAAGACATAATCCAGGATCAAACCATTAGTATCAAGCATATTAGTACTAAGTCAATGCTTGCGGATCCGCTTACTAAAGGCTTACCACCCAGTATCTTTCGTGATCATGTTGCCGGCATGGGTCTATTGGAAAGCCTCTGATTCTGGATAAAAGGACCTTAAAGCAAACCAACTCCCATCAAGTATAATGAATATCCATTTTAAGATGGGATAGTACACTATATGTACTGAGGTTGTGTAGCACTTCATTGGCCATGCGATGCATTACCTTGGTATGTTGTTTTATTGAGAATAAGCTTATGATGTTAGCCTTACGATCAATGGGGAGAATGTTGGGTTGATCTCGGCTAATTACGTCCGAGCTTCAAGGGGGCACGCCCCACTATGCGCCCTGATCGGGGGCGCAACCAACTCTAAGTGGTTTCGGTCCCGTCCACCAGCGCTATATAGAATAGGAGACTCGGCAAGCCTTGGTTACGCAAGTTGTTCTAGGCTATCAAAATCCCACACAGATCCGATCTCTCACGGGCGCTAAGGCAGGCGAAGACCGAAGGCCACATCGTCACCGCGACACTGCCGACCTCGCCCTCGTCACATCTACGGCCACTGACCGGGTCTACACATCTACACCGACGCATCTACAAGCACTCATGGCATCTCCAAATTCGGGTACTCATCTCACACTTCCGCTCTAAGAATTATGCTACGTGTTCATGATTGAGCTATGGTTAATGTTGTTAGATCATGTTTAGCCTTAGATAATAACCCACAGTTCCTAGTGTTGTATGGATGCGTATCAGCATGTAATTAAATCTGTCTTTTACTTCAGAAACTATCTGATCACAGGAAGTAATATATTTGTCAGTGGGAGTATTAATTTCTTTATGCGCTCCGTGAATTTGTCGCAATGCGACAAGTTGGTCAAGAACATGTCTAGGGAATGAACAACACTGATCTAGGAACAGATTGCGCTGCTACCTTCCACCGTTGGCCTAAGCCACTTGTGGCGCTCCTTAAATCTCAGATTCGTAGTGCTCGCGTCGCGCCGTCGATGCTTCGATCACTGCTTGGATCTGCTCCCAAGAAGATCTAGGCATAAACTAGAGCCATCACAAGACCCTAGTTTTTGTTGTAAACAGAGTAGGTTGAGCAAACAAACAAAATTAATTTAAGCATAATCATAAGACAAAAGAGGATTAATCCACCAGTATTTAAATGACCAAATTAACATAATTAAATGTAACTCTTTTAGGTCATTTAAATTGAAAGAAATGCTAAACCAATACCACATGTATAACAAACAAATCAGCATATTGCTAAGATTTGAGTGAATTTATAGTTGCTCTCAGAAGTAGAGTTGCAGAAGAAATTAATCTCTGCCTCCTCAATACTATAGTATATACTCTTCACTAATTGTATTTGACAATATCAATTTAAGCCCTGAGCTCTAAAACTTCTTACGATAATCGCCAAAAATCCTAAACTCAATGACAAGAATAACTACTTTTGGCCACCAAGGGTTCCTTTGTTAGAGAATATCAATTGAGAATTCAAATTGTCAACAATCTTGATTCAACAATTTTTTATTCACTGACAGTAAACAAACACGGTTAAAATAAGATCAACAATAAGTTTAAAGGACTAACAGAATAGCATGAACAATACTGTTAAAAGGAACATAGGAAATACCATGCAAGTCTATAAGAATCTAAAAGTAACAGACTGCTATCTCAAGATCAATTGACGGAATTGAACAATACTCTTAGAGCTCAAGTCTAAACTAAATTTTCAAACCAATTTCAGTATATGACTAACTTCATCACAGAGCATTAACAGAACCCACTGATTAATTTGCAATATCTCCAGAACTAGTCTTAGATATCAAAATGTCACAGATCAAGAAGATCAACTAGTACTGCAAGTATATATGCAAGGATTAGTCGAACTATCATAGAGGTGCAATACTCACTGAAGCAATGGTATTCAAAACCACCAAGATGAAACCGGCAAGGTGTGTCAATAGACACTGTCCCAGAAAAACTATCGCCCTGCAAACCCAAGCAAAAGACGAAGCAATTGGAGATACAATACCGACCTTCTTCTTCGGAATCACACCAAAGAATGAAGCCGAGGGACAGGGAAAATTCTGCACAAGACCACAGAGGAAGCACCGGCCGAATGCCTTCTCAGAGCAAGAAACCACCACGGATCCAAGATGAGGACACCCAGATTAACCACGCTTCTCACTCAAACTAACCAAGAGCAAGCAGGATTCAAAACAACAAAAGCAAGATCCAAAAATCCCTTACTACACAATCTCCAAAAGAGATAGCGCAAAAGGAAAATCGGGTTGTGCTAGGTTGTAGACAAACCAAGCCTCACTGCCGACGGAGCCACAACTCACCAGGCGACGCACACCTTGACTCAAGATTAAATCCAATCGGCAGAACCAGAGAAGAACTTGCTTACTTTCCTGCGCTAGATCCCGAGAGAGAGAGAGAGAGAGAGAGAGGAGCCAAAACTAGAGCCAACCACGGTATTGCTACCACCCCGTGAAAATCGCTTGACCGCCCATAAGCATGACCACTCGCCATGGGCAAATCCCATCAGAACTACCCCTTCCGATTCCCTTGGGTGAGACTTATTCTCACCCTTATCATTTCATTACTCCCAATGATAAGTGGGTCCCACCACTCTTTTCCTTTTTCACAATTCTTTTCCTTTTCTCAAAAGATAAATTACCAAAAAGACCCTTTGGGAACCACAGTTTTTTCTACCTCCAAACTTCACTTCCTCTCTAATGACCGATGGATGATAGTGCTCTGAAGTACCTAGAGTGCAGACGGTGGTAGGTGTCTTGCCGCCTCGGCCCCTCGCTCGGTCCACAATTGATCCCATGATCTATATGTAAGTAACCTAGGTCAATTTAGAATCGATGGTGCCATGCCATCCATCGCATAACATTCTGAATTTTTTACTGTTCTGGCCCCGTAGCAAGTTTTAATTTCAAAAATAACCCTCATTTGCCATAATTTGCAAAATAGCCTGCACAAGACTCCTACCACAGTGAGAGGCGGCAGCGACTGCCTCGCCTAGGGTCCAGAGACCGCCTCACCTGACCAAGTGCGGTGGTCGGTGCCCCCCAGTGGGCACGGTAGCGGCTGCCCGCTTCTTGTGACCTGTGTGAATCTGTGCATTGCTTTAGCCCAAAGCCGTTTGATTGCATGTGGTTTCGTTTTTACCCCATTAAATCGCGTCAAGTCACATCATTTCACGTAGATGTCATTTTTGTCTGTTTTCTCTCATTATATAAGCGAGCGCTGAATCAATCTCATAAGCCGTAGCGCGCGTTTTGATTAGTTTAGCTAAGTACGTATTTAATTTGTTTCTTATTGCAATTTTTACCGTTAAGTACGTACTTAGATTTCGCTAACTGTTAGTTTTTCTCTATTTGCAGCAATGGCACGTACTCTACCACCCCTACTTGAGGCGGCATGGGACGGCAAGCATCTGTGAGGACCCCGGTTTATTTAGTTTGTAATGTTTAGTCATCCATTGACCCTAACATCACAAATAAAATAACATGTGTCTTCGAGATATGTATACTTCCCAGAAATGCAGTATACACACCCCTTCACAAAATCGTGCATCAAAATCATACAAGACATAGACCCAAAGCACGAACTAGAATAAAAGACATACATAATATAGAGAGAGTTATTACAAAAGGGGCGGACCGGCCAAATACAACTAAGGGAAATAAACGACAGCGGAAGACAAAGCCATAAAGTGAGCACGAGAAGAGCTGGTATGGGAAGACTGACGAGTCTCCCACTTGCGCTATGGAGTCACTTGGCGCCCTTCCCTTGTGCTCGGAGACGATGGCCTTGTCAACCAAGGCACGGAAGTCGGGAAGTCAGCGATGGAGAGCTTGTCCTGAAGCTCCTCAGACAAACCATCCATGAACTTCTCCTATTTGGCCTCATCGTGCCACCTCCTCGAGAGCATAACAGGCCGATGGTTGAACTCGTACAAATACTCAGTGACCGAAGTTGCGCCCTTGCTTGGCCTTGAAAACTCCTTCTTCTTGACTTCATCACTGCCGGCAGGATATGAGACCGCCGAAGGCAATCGGAACTCCTCCCAAGTGACGGTGTGGCTGCGGCTGCATGGCGAGAAAGTTCTCCCACCATGAAAGAGCTGCACCCTCCAGCTGATGGGATGCAAAAAGTGCCTTCTCATGGTCCTGGCACTGAGCAATGTTGAGCTTCCGCTCAACCGGGGCTGGATCGTCTCTGCATCCATGGGTCCTCGGACTTGGAGAAAGTGGCGGTGGGTGCGGAAGGAACTCTGCAAGTCCCCCCAGGTGATGTCCACTTCCTCCCACGATCGAGTCTTGGAAAGAGTGGTGGTGTTGCGGCGATAACCTCCAGGACTCTTCTGTCCTCCGCACGGTTGCGCTCAATCTGCACAAGAACCTCGGCCATGGTCAGAGGAGGAGGAAGGTCCTCATCCGGACCAGCTGACTGGCCTTGGCCGCTACGAGTACGACCGGCCATCTTGTTGAAAAGGGGAAAGGGGTTAGCAACCAAAACCCAAAAACAAACCCAAAAGAAAGTGAAAAGCTAACGACTAGGGGAATGGGACATCACCCTAAACGAAAGCTAAAACAGCAAGTAATCAACTTTAAAGGCTTCTAAAAAGACTCTAAAAACAGCAAGGAAACTTAAGAATAAAGATCAACTTCCCTACACAACTAACCCGTATTGAATGAACGAGTAATTGGTTGAGAAGATAAAATTTCAGCACACTCCTATAAGTCCAACACTACTCAAAAACAAGGTTAAACCAGCGAAATAAGTGTTAGATACTTAGCTAACTAGTATCACATCTTACCCTTTTACTCCTACAAGTTTTAGTTGAATTATCCTCTCATTATCTATCCTAATTAGAACCTTGAGATTGCTGTCCGGAAATTTGATGCTTGCTGTCCTGATTTTGCATCCAAGCTCTTAGCCGAAATCACCGACTCCAGAAACTTCAAAACCTTGTAAAAGGGCAGCCAACACTTCAATTTACCAATCTCATGGATTCCCAAAACCCAATTAAATGATAACAACTATCTTTTCAGTGAAAGAGAGGGAAAAACAACTTTTAACTCAATTTAGAATCAGGTGAGATAAGAAAGCTAAGATAGGTAAGGAGTAAAAGTAGAGACTTTACTTAAACTTTCATAAACCATTTGACATTTTGAAAATAAGTTTTTCAAAATATCCTAAGGACGACCAAGCTAGGGCTTCTATAGTCAGTATGGCTCTGATACCAACTTTGTGAGGACCCCGGTTTATTTAGTTTGTAATGTTTAGTCATCCATTGACCCTAACATCACAAACAAAATAACCGTGTCTTCCAGATATGTATACTTCTAAATGCAGTATACACACCCTTTACAAATCGTGCATCAATATCATACAAGACATAGACCCAAAGCACGAACTAGAATAAAAGACATACATAATATAGAGAGTTATTACAAAAGGGCCGACCGCCAAATACAACTAAGGAAATAAGCGACAATGAAGCAAAAGCCATAAGATGGCGATAAATAAAAGAGAGCCACAAAGTTTGCCTTTAGCCCACAAGGCAACCAACCAAAGCATAAAGTTTGCCTTTAGCCCACAAGGCAACCAACCAAGCCGCCTAGCTAGACTCCCAACATGCACACATCTTACAAAAGTAAAGCCCTTTGGGCTCTACCACCTCTGCAACAAAGTTATTAAGCAAAGCAAATGAGTACAAAAATGTACTACTTAAGGACCGTGTAGTATATGAGAACTATAGTTAGCTACATGCAAGCTTTATTTAAGTGGATGAGGCTTTGGACTTATTTTAGCATAAAGCAAGTTTTCATTTGTAATATTTAAATAGATTCAAAGCAGTTTTGCAATTCATTTTTAATTTGCAAGTAACAACGAGACAAGTAACATAATAACAATAGATAGATGACAACAACAATCCTGGAGGTGACTAACCCAATAGCCACCACAACAATAGCATGAATTACCCATTCATACCACCCATGTCAAGTTTTAATTAAAGGTTGTAGTCTAACTCTCGAAAGACTTCCCCAAGCGTGTCCATAACCTACGACGAGGCTATTCGAATAGTTTTAACCCTGCAGGGGTGTACCAATGTACCCACACGTTAGACCGCCTTTTCGCCAAGCTATTAGCACACTTCCTTTGGTGTCTTGCACGACTAAGTCCAACGAGACCTTTCCAATATTGAGTGTCAACCACGAGTTGCCCATATGGGGATACAACCGCCCCATACGTTGATGCGGAGTCATCAAAGATGCTCACCCCCTTATACGGGTAGTGCTCCTTGCGATGAGATAACCCCTACTACTCGCCCAATAGCCCACCATGCAACTCGAAGCTAACACCGCCAAAGTACTTAGCCAAGAGAGGTCCCATATCCCCTCGTGTGGTTAGCACGCAAAATTCTTGGTTTGGTGTAACAAGATGTTAGGTCCTTGTTGACTTAGGCACCATTCCACAACCCAACAATCACACCATCATCCATTGTGCCCAAGTCCAAATAGTTTTCATTTTTATTTTGTTTTGACTTTACAAATTAACAAGCGAAGAGATGGACATAATGGAATAATAATTTTTGTGTGACCAAGGTCATCGACATAATGTCGACAACCGCCCATTTCTACCGTTCTAAGCATTTCTAAGCATACCAACACGTGATCTACTAAGTGATGAGAGCTCATCCAACGAACTCTACATCACGACAAGGTAGTCCTAGGCTTAGTAGTAGAGAATGAACATTTACCTACAGGATATGCATCTATAGGATCACTAAGCGATATTATTTAACAACAAAATAGCAATGCATACATACAAGTTAAACAAAGTATTAGACTTTAAAGTAATAGGACACAATGGGATATGATCAAACTGCTTGCCTTGCTGGTTATGCTCAGTTTGCTGCAGAGTATCGCTCATGGGATCAACACACTAAATCGACACCTAATCGAAAAGGCTAAAAAGAATCGATAAGAACGACGAAAACCAAGAAGACAGCACAGAAAACTTACTCCAAATGCTCTGAAATTTCTACATCATCTAGAGCAAGATTTTTAGAGAATTTAGCAACAAGAACCGATGGATTTGGATTCTCAATGCAAAAGATATGAGCAAAACAATTCTGCTCAGCCTCTAAAAATGCAAACAGCTACTATTCACATAATTAAATTATTTAGCAAAAATTTCTAGAAAGGTGGTGCAACTGAAATTTTTACAGTAAAACAAGTGCCTCATAAGATGAACAACCCAATTGGATTCATCTCATTTGGAGCTATTATGCACTTTCTATAATTTTTCAAAGACATGAAAATGAGCACAACTAAAATGCACCCACAAATCTTTTGAACATAGTGACATGCCTAAATCCTAATCTACCACTTAGTGCATTAACGGAGGAAGCCAACAAAGTTGGATTCACTCAAAAATGATCTATAGATAATTACTTATGCATTTTACAAGTTAAATGAATTTTTAGAGCAACATTAAAAGTTAGTTTTGAAACCTATTTAACAACTCCATTTTCTGGAGCCGAACTGAGCTCACAACCATTTTTAGATTAGAGCTCAGCTCAAACCAGAGTTGCAGAAATTTGAATCAACTCATTTGGATTAAAAACGAAATAGTTTTGCATTTTACAATTTTATTACCTTTTTCAGTTTACCAAAAAGAGCTCTCGGGATTTTCTAAAAACCATAAAGACGCGGGAGGACATGAGCCATTGATCTTGCATCGGACGGCCCAAGACCTCCAGGATGAAATTACACATTTCGATCTTGAGTCCAGAGAACATGGGCGTTGATCTTGATCCAACGGTCCATGTCCTCCGGCAACGCTACGCTAGCATATGAGAAGGAGGTCGTGGCCGTTGATGCTGCATCCAACGGACCAAAACCAACGAGGGAGGACCGGGACGGTTTTGATGCGCTCTCGGGGAGGTCCTGGACCTTCCCGACAAAAGAGAGGAGGTCCTGGGCTGTTCAGCGCGCAGGAGGTCTGAGCGGTCCAGATGCACTCACGAGTGGTCTTGAGTGGTCGAGATCACTTGAAAGGGTGGTGCAGGCACCTTAAATCAACAGAGGAGGTCTGAGTATTCCACGACTCCCACGGGTGGTCTGGAAGCTCGAGATCCTAAGAGGAGGTCTTGGATGGTCAGTTACTCAAGGGAGGTCTGGGCGGTTCCAGATCCACTTAGGGGTGGTCTGGGCGGTCTAGATCCTAAGCCTGCAACGCTTAGCGCACGCAGCGCACACGAGCGAGGAGTTAATCGTGGGACAACGAGGAGATCGAGCACGCTAAGGCCAGCGATAATTGCTCCCAATGATTGAGCAATTCTCGACCAAATCTATGTCCTAACGACAACGCTACGGGCGAATTCGTCCGACAAAATCTCGGCGCAAAGAAATGGTCATCGCGGTGATCTGAGACCTCATGGTGACATCCAAGGACACCACCGAGTGTGCAATAGCCTTGTGCACCTAATGGGTCCCTCGGCCATGGCGGCCTAGAACGCCAAAGAAGCCGAGAGGAGTGGATTTGACCTCTACGCCCAAAATCGAAAAAGCAAAAAGAGCTCATGACGATTCATCTGACATGTGCCCAAGCATCTAGGGACTAATTGAGGCTTACTCCGGATCTTTGAGGAATCAAGAGGAGTTCAGAGGAGAGGGGACCCGATGGTGAACACGATAAGCTCCACGGCCAAAAGCTCCAACTCCAACTTAGCCCGCTCCTGAAGAGGTCAACCCAAACTTAAGTTTGGGTTTAAAACTTCCAGGAAGTTAGAGGAGCAAAAATGGAGCAAAGGTCGAGGGAGGGAGCCACTGGAGTACTCAATGCACCGAGGAGCTCCAAGGTGCTTCAATGGCGCCAAGGAGGTCGAGTGTTTAGAGCTCCTGAGCCGAGAGTAAGAGGTGAAGTGTGTAAAAGAAGCCAAGGAAAACAATGGGAGGTATTATAGCCCGAGGAGAAAGGGTCATGAGCTAGGGTTAAGCTCATGGTGAGCTTAGCCCATGGCTCGGTCCATGGCTAGGGCAGGGACGTGGAGGTGACAGGGAGGGTAGGCTAGGGCATGGCCTAGGGGCGAAAGCACCGACATGCATTAAATCTTGTGAGCCTGAGCCGTTGGGAAGTGACAGGTCATGACCTCCTCCACGCCATGGTGCACGCGGCGCCCAAGCTAGGAGAAAACGGGACGCCCCAACCGTTGGATAAGCCTCGGGGAGGTCATGGCCCTCGGATCTGAAACGGTAGGATTTAAGTGGAAAGGGAGGAGGTCAGAGCCATAGGATCTGGACTGGGGAGGTCGTGACCATTAGATCATCCTTCTTGTGGAGGCGCGAGAAAGGAGGAGGTCACTGTGACGATTTTCATCGCACTGAGTTGTGATAAGGAAAAAGGAGGTCATCTTGTTGAAGGGGATAGGAGGTCTGGCCTTTGGATCTACATCAATGGCACACAATGGAAGCGAGGAGGTCGTGGCCTTTGGATTTCAACCAAGGGCACACAACATGGAGGAGGTCTTGGTGGTGTGCCTGACAGAGAAGGAGGTCATGGCCATTAGATCTTAATCAAGGGCACATAACATTTAGGGAGGTCGTGGCGGTTGCATGCAGCGGAAAAAAAGGAAAGGAGGTCGTAGCGGTTGGATCTTTATCCAACGGCTACGAGATGAGAAGGGAGGTTGTGGCCGTGAGATCTCCATCTAACGACTACGACCTCGCGCGGGTGGGAGGTCTGATGCGCTAGATAACAAGGGGAGGTCGTGGTGTTGGATGCGATCCAGCTGCTACGACCTCAACGAGGTGGGAGGACCGTGCGATGGATAAAGGGAGGTCATGGCCGTGGATTTTGATCCAGCGCAAGACCTTGAGGGTGGAAGGGCTGGCCGAGGTGGTTGAGGAGGAGGTCGTGGTGTTGGATTTGATCCATGACTCGACCTCATGAGAGAGGAGGACCTCGCGGTGATTGGCCAAGTGAGGTCGTGGCGGTTGGATTTTAATCCAGCGACTCGACCTCCCTGAAAGGGAAAAAGCGCTTGTTGGTGAGGATGCGGTTGGGCTCAACCGGTTTGGAAAGTGGCTCGGCCCAAGGAATAGTGCCGACCAATTGAGTTTGAATTAAAAGCTGAGACTTTGCAGATTTAATTGAGATAGGAAATCAACTCCAACATTTATGAAATTTAAACTAGAGCTTGCTGACTTTAGGATTAACCTTTCATAAAATTTCCAGAGGTTTTTCTGCACTGCATTTTTCTCAAGAAATTCATCAAGGCTGTTTTTGGATTTGATTTACCTCCAAAAATTATCAAACCAGTTTTAGAACTTATGATATTTTTTAGAGAGGTCACACAACATCTCTAGAACCAAGGGAAAATGTTTCCCCAAGTTGGCACAAGATTTGTGACAAGTGGGAAATAGTTTGACTTTAGTCAACAAGAGCTTTGTGTTTTTGGATTCCACAACTGTTGGACAAGAATTATAAGTGAGTTCCAGAGTTTCAAGATGTGAGAAAAAGTTTTAATTTCTACACATTTTCTTACATTTGAAACACACACCCATTTATACATTTGGGATGTTACAAAATCTCCCCCCCCCCTTACGGAAATCTCGTCCCGAGATTTGGCTCACTCGGAAAAAGAAAGAAGGGTAGTCCGACGCAGAGGCGATCTTCCCTTTCCCAAGTAGCTTCATCCTCGAATGGTTCGACCACTTGAACCTTAAGAAACTTGATGGAACGGTTCCTTGTTCTTCGTTGACCTCTTGAGTATCTTGAGCAGGTGCTCGCGATAGGTCAAATCTGGTTGGACAACGAGAGTTTCCAACAGAGCTTCTCGTTGGAACACGCAGCACTTCTTCAAGCGGGACACATGGAACATCATGTACCCCTCAAGTCGCAAGCAGCAACTCCAACTTATAGGCAATGACTCCCTTTTTCTCTATGATGCGGTAGGGACCCACATATCGAGGAGCTAACTTGCCCTTGACACGAAACATTGATGGCCCTTCAAAGGAGAGACTTTGAGATACACAAAGTCATTAGGCTCAAACTCAACTCACGACGACGGCGATCGGCATAGCTCTTTGCCCGGATTGAAAGTGTGTGAAGGCGCCACGAATAAAAGTTGGACTTGACTCTCGGCCTCATTGATCGAGTCGGGCCAAAGAAAGATCTTTCGCGGTCTCGAGACCAGTTCAGCGGTTCTACACTTTCTCCCGTGATAAGGCCTCGAAAGGAGCCATGCCGAGACTGGCCTGAAAGCTGTTGTTGTAAGAAAACTCGGCGAATGGTAAGCATTTCTCCCAATGCTTCCCATAGGCAAGAACACAAGCATGGAGCATGTCTTCCAAAACTTGGTTGACCCTCTCGGTCTGACCATCAGTTTGGGGATGGTATGCTGTGCTGAAAGAAAGGCGAGTTCCCATAGCCTCTTGCAAACTATGCCAAAATCGATAAGTAAACAGGGAACCACGATCAGAAATGATCGTCTTAGGTATCCCATGTAGACTTACAATTCTGGAAACATAGAGCTCAGCTAAGAGACCCACACGAAGCTGAGTCTTGAGAGGAATGAAATGAGCCACTTTAGTCAATCGATCAATGACAACCCAAATAGCATCATTTTTCTTCGGGGATGTGGGTAGGCCGGTGATGAAATCCATACTAATCGAATCCCACTTCCACTCGAGAGCAGGCGAGGGGTAATCCGACAGTGACGCCGATGCTCGGCCTTCACACGACAACACACGTCGCTTTTCGGCAATGAACCGCAATCTCCCTCTTCATTCGGTCCACCAAAATCCTCGACGGAGATCTTGATACATCTTTGTGGCCCCGGGATGAATGGACAAAAACGAATCATGGGCTTAGCGGAGAATTAAATTCGCAACTCCATGTCCTTTGGAACCACCAGGTGCTGTCCGAACCTCACAACACCAAGCTCATCCTCAGAGAAGCACTTGGCTGTTCCGTTCTTGACATTTTGCCTGATTTTGTTCACTCGGGATCCGATTCTTTGGCGGCCTTGACACGATCCACCAAGGTTGGTTGCACAACCAAGGTAGTAAGGAAACCTGCTCAACCAAACCCAAGTTGAGATTTGAAACTCCTCCGAAGGGTGGGATGGCGCTCCTTGAGCAACAAGGCATTACAATGCGCTACGACTAAGCGCATCGGCAGCGACATTAGCCTTGCCCGGATGGTAGTGAATACCACGTCATAGTCTTTGATCAACTCCAACCATCTCCTTTGCACGAGGTTCAGATCCGGTGGGTGAACAAATACTTCAAGCTTTTGTGATCCGAATACACTTCTAGCGATTACCAATTAGGTAATGTCGCCAAATCTTAAGTGCATGAATCACAGCAGCTAGCTCCAAGTCATGGGTTCATTAGGTCTCAATTGCCTTGATGCATAGGCCACTACCTTGCCTTCTTGCATAAGGACACAACCGAGGCCTCGGCGAGAAGCATCGTCATAAAGATATCGAAGTCAGATGAATATCGGGAAGAATGAGAACGGGAGCGGTGGTCAAACGCGTCTTGAGTACTTGAAAACTTTCCTCACATTCAGCAGACCACACGAACTTCTTGTCCTTCTTGAGCAACTCCGTCATCGGCTTCGCGATCTTGGAGAAGTTCTCGATAAAGCGACGATAGTATCCCGCTAAACCGAGAAAACTCCGCACTTCGGTTACTGAACGGGGCTGACTCCAGGAAAGCATGTCGCTGACCTTGCTAGGATCAGTGGCTACGCCTCCTGCTGAAAGAATATGGCCCAAGAAAGCCACTTCCTTCAACGAGCGCGCACTTCTTGAACCTCGTGATACTGGTGGTGCTCACGCAGCTTGCTCAAAACAAGCTTCAGATGCTCGGCATGTTCCTCATCGTTCTTGGAGTAGATAAGAATATCATCGATGAAGACCATGACAAACTTATCCAAATACTCCATGAAGACCGAATTCATGAGGTTCATGAACAAGGCAGGAGCATTGGTTAAACCGAACGACATGACGGTATACTCATACAGACCATAACGGGTAGAGAACGCTGTCTTGGGAATATCCTCAGGTCGGATCCGAACTTGATGATATCCCACTCTCAAATCAATCTTGGAGAAGACTCGAGCTCCAGATAATTGATCAAAGAGATCATCGATGCGGGACAAAGGGTACTTGTTCTTTACCATCACTTCATTAAGCGACGATAATCGCCTTTATCATGTAAAGTACCGTCCTTCTTCTTCTGAAGATGGCCGGACAACCCCACGGAGATGAGCTAGGGCGGATGAAACCCTTCTCTTGAAGCTCACCAAGTTGCTTCTTCAACTCCACCAACTCATTCGGTGGCATCCCAGAGGGCCTCTTTGAAATCGGTGATGCAGGAGCCAACTCGATGACGAACTTCGAGATCCTGTTGGTGGCATCCTCGGAAGATCTTGGAAAGACATCCATGAAGTCACATACCGTTGGGACTTCACGAATATCCGAGTGGCTTCGCTTCAAGTGCGAAGAAGAAGTGGACCATGACCGGTGGCGAAAACCTTAACCCGCCGCCGGAGGGACTAGTGAGGTAGATGAGCTTCAAGGCGTGTCGATTTGCCCCATGTCTTTGAGACAACCAATCCATACCCGAATCACATCTAAGCTCGCTGCATTGAGGAGAATAAGATTAGCCAAAATCTTACTCCTCAATCTCAATAGGAACCTCGACACTCGGATTCAACTCTCAACTCCAGGAAGGAGGAGAGCGAATGAGCAACGGACCAACAAAGGAGCAAGCAGAAGATCACTAATAAATAGCAAAAGGCGAGATACAAAAGAATGAGATGCTCTGAATCGAACAAAACCGTGGCAGGATGGGAGTTAAGAAGCGTACCCAACATGACGCCCCGGCGCCACATGTGCCTCCTCGGCCGAGATAGCGGACGCGATCACGCGCCACGCCTTGGGCTACGGGGACAATCTTCTGATCCTGAGAAGATCCACCACCTTGTCCGCGTCCTCCATTAGGACGAGGGGCCGCTCCAGTCTTCTTAGGGCAATGGTTCGCAGAATAGCCCTTCTCGTTGCAGAAGAAGCAGGTGACCTCGGCAAGAATCTGGGGCCACCTGTTGAGCCAGCAGTGCGTGGTGGAAACACGGCCTGGGAGGACGAGGCGAGTCTTGACGACCTCGAAGTCTTTGAAGCTCGAGGGCGGGACCCCAGAGACTGCCCAAAGTGAGCACGAGAAGAGCTGGTATGGGAAGACTTCTGAGTCTCCCACTTGCGCTTGCGGGAGTCACGCAGCGCCCTTCCCTTGTGCTTGGAGATGATGGCCTTGTCAACCAAGGCCTGGAAGTCGGGGAAGTCAACGATGGAGAGCTTGTCCTGAAGCTCCTCAGACAAACCATCCATGAACTTCTCCTGTTTGGCCTCATTAGTGACCACCTCCTCAGGAGCATAACGAGCCAGATGGTTGAACTCGTACAAATACTCCGTGACCGAATTGCGCCCTTGCTTGAGCACAGAAAACTCCTTCTTCTTCAGCTTCATCACACCGGCAGGGATGTGAGACCCATGGGAAGGCAATGCGAACTCCACCCAAGTAGCGGTGTGGCTTGCGATGCATGGCGAGAAAGTTCTCCCACCATGAAAGAGCCGCACCCTCCGGTGATGGGATGCAAAAGTGCCTTCTCATGGTCACGGCAGTGATCGAGCAATGTTGAGCTTCCGCTCAACAGAGAAGGCTGGTCGTCGCATCCAGTGGGTCCTCGGACACGGAGAAAGTGGTAATTGGAGTGCGAAGGAACTCTGCAAGTCCCCACGGTGATGTCCACTTCCCCCCCACGATCAGGTCTTGGAAAGAGTGGTGGTGTTGCGGCGATAACCTCCGGGACTCTTCGTCCTCCGCGCGGTTGCGCTCAATCAAGCATAAGAACCTCGGCCTTGGTGGGAGGAGGAGAAGCTCCTCATCCGGACCACCGATCGCCTTGGCCGCTTCTGAGTCTGACCAAGCCATCTGTTGAAAAGGGGAAAGGGTTAGCAACCAAAACCCAAAAACAAACCCGAAAGAAAGTGAAAAGCTAACAACTAGGGGAATGGGACATCACCCTAAACGAAAGCTAAAACAGCAAGTAATCAACTTTAAAGGCTTCTAGAAAGACTCTAAAAACAGCAAGGAAACTTAAGAATAAAGATCAACTTCCCTACACAACTAACCCGTATTGAATGAACAAGTAATTGGTTGAGAAGATAAAATTTCAGCACACTCCTATAAGTCCAACACTACTCAAAAACAAGGTTAAGCCAGCGAAATAAGTGTTAGATACTTAGCTAACTAGTATCACATCTTACCCTTTTATTCCCACAAGTTTTAGTTGAATTATCCTCTCATTATCTATCCTAATTAGAACCTTGAGATTGCTGTCCGGAAATTTGATGCTTGCTGTCCTGATTTTGCATCTAAGCTCTTAGCCGAAATCACCGACTCCAGAAACTTCAAAACCTTGTAAAAGGGCAGCCAACACTTCAATTTGCCAATCTCATGGATTCCCAAAACCCAATTAAACGATAACAACTATCTTTTGAGGGAAGGAGAGGGAAAACAACTTTTAACTCAATTTAGAATCAGGTGAGATAAGAAAGCTAAGATAGTGAAGGAGTAAAAGTAGAGACTTTACTTAAGCTTTCATAAACCATTTGACATTTTGAAAATAAGTTTTTTAAAATATCCTAAGGACGACCAAGCTAGGGCTTCTATGGTCAGTATGGCTCTGATACCAACTTTGTGAGGACCCCGGTTTATTTAGTTTGTAATGTTTAGTCATCCATTGACCCTAACATCACAAACAAAATAACCGTGTCTTCGAATATGTATACTTCGTAAATACGATATACACACCCCTTTACAAAATTGTGCATCAATATCATACAAGACATAGACCCAAAGCACGAACTAGAATAAAAGACATACATAATATAGAGAGAGTTATTACAAAAGGGGCCGACCGGCCAAATACAACTAAGGGAAATAAACGACAGCGGAAGCAAAAGCCATAAGATGGCGATAAACAAAAGAGAGCCACAAAGTTTGCCTTTAGCCCACAAGGAAACCAACCAAGCCGTCTAGCTAGACTCCCAACCGCAGCACATCTCACAAAAGTAAAGCCCTTTGGGCTCTACCTCCTCTGCAACAAAGTTATTAAGCAAAGCAAATGAGTACAAAAATGTACTCGCAAGACTGACGTGTAGTATAACAGAACTATAGTTAGCTACATGCAAGCTTTATTTAAGTGGATGAGGCTTTGGACTTATTTTAGCATAAAGCAAGTTTTCATTTGCAATATTTAAATAGATTCAAAGCAGTTTTGCAATTCATTTTTAATTTGCAAGTAACAACGAGACAAGTAACATAATAACAATAGATAGATGACAACAACAATCCTGGAGGTGACTAACCCAATAGCCACCACAACAATAGCATGAATTACCCATTCATACCACCCATGTCAAGTTTTAATTAAAGGTTGTAGTCTAACTCTCGAAAGACTTCCCAAGCGTGTCCATAACCTCTGACGAGGCTATTGAATAGTTTTAACCTGCGGGGTGTACCAATGTACCCACACGTTAGACCGCCTTTTAGCCAAGCTATTAACACACTTCCTTTGGTGTGCTTGAGCAGCTAAGTCCAACGAGACCTTTCCAATATTGAGTGTCAACCACGAGTTGCCCATATGGGTATACAACCGCCCCATACGTTGATGCGAGTCATCAAAGATGCTCACCCCTTATATCTGGGTAGTGCTCCTGCGAGATAACCCCACTACTACTCGCCTAATAGCCCACCATGCAACTCGAAGCTAACACCCGCCAAAGTACTTAGCCAAGAGAGGTCCCATATCCCCCTCGTGTGGTTAGCACGCAAAATTCTTGGTTTGGTGTAACAAGATGTTCGGTCCTTGTTGACTTAGGCACCATTCCACAACCCAACAATCACACCATCATCCATTGTGCCCAAGTCCAAATAGTTTTTATTTTTATTTTTGTTTTGACTTTACAAATTAACAAGCACAAGAGATGGACATAATGGAATAATAATTTTTGTGTGACCAAGGTCATCGACATAATGTCGACAACCGCCCATTTCTACCGTTCTAAGCATTTCTAAGCATACCAACACGTGATCTACTAAGTGATGAGAGCTCATCCAACGAACTCTACATCACAGCAAGGTAGTCCTAGGCTTAGTAGTAGAGAATGAACATTTACCTACAGGATATGCATCTATAGGATCACTAAACGATATTATTTAACAACAAAATAGCAATGCATACATACAAGTTAAACAAAGTATTAGACTTTAAAGTAATAGGACACAATGGGATATGATCAAACTGCTTGCCTTGCTGGTTATGCTCAGTTTGCTGCAGAGTATCGCTCATGGGATCAACACACTAAATCGACACCTAATCGAAAAGCGAAAAAGAATCGATAAGAACGACGAAAACCAAGAAGACAGCACAGAAAACTTACTCCAAATGCTCTGAAATTTCTACATCATCTAGAGCAAGATTTTTAGAGAATTTAGCAACAAGAACCGATGGATTTGGATTCTCAATGCAAAAGATATGAGCAAAACAATTCTGCTCAGCCTCTAAAAATGCAAACTGCTACTATTCACATAATTAAATTATTTAGCAAAAATTTCTAGAAAGGTGGTGCAACTGAAATTTTTACAGTAAAACAAGTGCCTCATAAGATGAACAAACCAATTGGATTCATCTCATTTGGAGCTATTATGCACTTTCTATAATTTTTCAAAGACATGAAAATGAGCACAACTAAAATGCACCCACAAATCTTTTCAACATAGTGACATGCCTAAATCCTGATCTACCATTTAGTGCATTAACGGAGGAAGCCAACAAAGTTGGATTCACTCAAAAATGATCTATAGATAATTACTTATGCATTTTACAAGTTAAATGAATTTTTAGAGCAACATTAAAAGTTAGTTTTGAAACCTATTTAACAACTCCATTTTCTGGAGCCGAACTGAGCTCACAACCATTTTTAGATTAGAGCTCAGCTCAAACCAGAGCTGCAGAAATTTAAATCAACTCATTTGGATTAAAAACAGAATAGTTTTGCATTTTACAATTTTATTACCTTTTTCAGTTTACCAAAAAGAGCTCTCGGGATTTTCTAAAAACCATAAAGACGCGGGAAGACATGAGCCATTGATACTGCATCGGACGGCCCAAGACCTCCCGACGAAATTGCGCATTCACGACTGCGCAAGTCCAGAGTACATGGGCCGTTGATCTTGGATCCAACGGTCCATGTCCTCCTGGCAACGCGCGCTAACGGGGAAGGAGGTCGTGGCCGTTGATGCTGCATCCAACGGACCAAAACCAACGAGGAGGACCGGGGCGGTTTGATCGCGCTCGGGAGGTCACAGACCTTCCGACAAAGAGAGGAGGTCTGGCACATTGCTTAGAGGCAAGGGAAGTCTGAGCGGTCCGGATGCACTCCGGAGTGGTCTTGAGTGGTCGAGATCACGTGGAGGGTGGTCAGGCACCTTAAGTCCAACAGAGGAGGTCTGAGCTGTTCCACGACTCCCAGGGGTGGTCTGAATGGCTCGAGATCCCTGAGGAGGTCTTGGGCGGTCCAGATTACTCAAGGGAGGTCTGGGCGGTCAAGACAAAACGAAAGGTCTGGGCGGTCGGATCCTAAGCCTAGCAGCGCTTAGCGCCGCAGCACTGCTGTGGCGAGGAGTTATCTGCGAGGACAACGAGGAGATCCGAAGGCTAAGACAGCGATAATTGCTCCCAATGATTGAGCATTCTTGACCAAATCTATGTCCTAACGACAACAGGGGACGAATTTGTCAGACAAAATCGGCGCAAAGAAATGGTCATCGCCTGGCGTCTGAGACCTCACCGGCGACATCAGAGGACACCACCGAGTGTGCAATAGCCTTGCGCACCTAATGGGTCCACTCTCGATGGCGTGACTAAGTACCAATGGCCAGGAGAGGAGTGGATTTGACCTCTGACCCAAAATCCAAGAAAAAGCAAAAGAGCTCATGATTCATCTGACATGTGCCCAAGCATCTAGGGACTACTTGAGGCTTACGGATGCGAGAGAATCGAAGAGGAGGTCGGAGGAGAGAGGACCGGCGATGGTGAAGCGTTGAGCTCCTGGACCAAAGCTCCAACTCCAACTTAGCCGCTCTGAAGAGGTCACCCAAACTTAAGTTAGGGTTTAAAACTTCGAGGAAGTTAGAGGAGCAAAAATG
Source organism: Phyllostachys edulis (assembly GCA_036346405.1). NCBI lineage: Eukaryota > Viridiplantae > Streptophyta > Magnoliopsida > Poales > Poaceae > Phyllostachys > Phyllostachys edulis. Next base: position 27,335 of record JAYEVD010000535.1, read on the forward strand.
GGCGGAGGTCGAGGAGGGAGCCTTGGAGTACTCAATGCACCGAGGATCTCCGAGGTGCTTCAATGGCGGCCAAGGAGGTGCAGTGTTTAGAGCTCCTGAGCAAGAGTAAGAGGTGAAGTGTGTAAAAGAAGCCAAGGAAAACAATGGGGAGGTATTATAGCCGAGGAGAAAGGGTCATGAGCTAGGGTTAAGCTCATGGTGAGCTTAGCCCATGGCTCGGTCCATAGCTAGGGCAGGGGCGTGGAGGTGACGGGGAGGGTAGGCCAAGGCATGGCCTAGGGGCGAAAGCACTTGACATGCATTAAATCTTGTGAGCCTGAGCCGTTGGGGAAGTGATAGGTCACTGACCTCCTCCTGCCATAAGCGCGCGTCTTGGCACCAAGCTAGAGAAGAACGGGACACCCCAACCGTTGGATAAGCCCACGGGGAGGTCATGGCCCTCAGATCACAAGCGGTAGGATTTAAGTGGAAAGGAGGAGATCCGACCATAGGATGCAGGATTGGGGAGGTCGTGACCATTAGATCATCCTTAGCAGAAGCGCGAGGAAAGGAAGGAGGTCCTGCTTACGATTTTCATCGCACGGTTGTGATAAGGAAAAGGAGGTCATCTTATTTGAAGGGATAGGAGGTCCGGCCTTTGGATCTACATCCAATGGCATACAATGGAAGCGAGGAGGTCGTGGCCTTTGGATTTCAATCCAAGGGCACACAACATGGAGGGAGGTCTTGGTAGTGCGCTGACAGAGAAGGAGGTCATGGCCATTAGATCTTAATCCAAGGCGCATAACATTTAGGGGAGGTTGTGGCGATTCACATGACGGCGAAAAAGGGAAAGGAGGTCGTAGCGGTTGGATCTTTATCCAAGCGGCTCACGAGATGAAAGGAGGTCGTGGCAGTGAGATCTCCATCTAACGGCTACGACCTCGCTGTGTGGGAGTCGATGTGCTAGATAACAAGGGAGGTCGTGGTGTTGGATCGATCCAGCAGCTCGACCTCAACAGTGGGAAGGCTGATGCGATGGATAAAAGGGGAGGTCATGGCGTGGATTTTGATCCAGCAGCAAGACCTCAAGGGTGGAAGGAAATTTGAGCTGGTTGAGGAGGAGGTCGTGGTGTTGGATTTGATCCAGCGGCTCACGACCTCGCGAAGGACCTCGCGGTGATTGACATGGCGGAGGTCGTGGCGGTTGGATTTTAATCCAATAGCTCACGACCTCACCTTGATGAGAAAAAGCGCGGTGAGCGAGGATGCGGTTGGGCTCAACCCGATTACGGAAAGTGGCTCGGCGCAAGGAATAGTGCCGACCAATTGAGTTTGAATTAAAAGTGAGACTTTGCAGATTTAATTGATATAGCAAATCAACTCCAACATTTATGAAATTTAAGCTGGAGCTTCTTGACTTTAGGATTAACCTTTCATAAAATTTTGAGAGGTTTTTGTGCCTTTGTATTTTTCTCGGGAAATTCATCAAGGTTGTTTTAGGATTTGATTTACCTCCAAAATTATCAAACCAGTTTTAGAACTTATGATATTTTTAGAGAGGTCACACAACATCTCTAGAACCAAGGAAAATGTTTCCCCAAGTTGGCACAAGATTTGTGACAAGTGGAAAATGGTTTGACTTTAGTCAACAAGAGCTTTGTGTTTTGGATTCCACAACTCTTGGACAAAAATTATAAGTGAGTTCAGAGTTTCAAGATGTGAGAAAAAGTTTTAATTTCTACACATTTTCTTACATTTGAAACACACACCCATTTATACCTTTGGGATATTCTGACATCATTGTCGAGGGCTTGGATCGGTGGCGATGGGCCACCAACTCAGTGACACGGGGACCGAGGGAGACTGGCATTGGATCTAGCGGTATGTTGAGCCGTCAATCTGCCGGTGATTGCGTTACGCGCATCTTTGAACATGGGCGAAACCTCTGATTGATGCCTCCTTCTTTCCGCCCTAGTTGATCGTTGGCGGCGGAGACCCTACGTTCCACTTCGATGGGGGAGATAGCGGTGACATCGCAAGGCGTCGGCTTCCTTACCGCTCCTGTTCTTGATTAGGCCGTCGGTTGTTCCCCTCCGGTCGTCGGAATTTGGAAGGCGCGTCTCAATCATCGCTTGGCAACCTATCCCGAGAGGTCTAAGGCGTTCCACGCTTTGGTACAACGATTCATGCATTTCCCAAATGGCGCAGCGGATGAGGTGGTTCGATGCCACCTTATTGCATATTGTTGTTTATATTCGGGTGGGTCATGTTCCCTAGCACGCAGGGGACATGGTTTTACGAGTTATATTCACCTTGCGGAGTCCGCCGTGACACCGCGATGAGGATGTACCGCTGATACGATTGGGGTTGGTATCTCATGCGCTTCGTCTGTGACTTTGTCGCGCGCGCGGCGTTACAGCACGGAGCGAGCCCAGTGCTCTCGGGTTGCCACTGGCTATTCTGATTGTGGTCGTAGGAGCACCGGCGGTTGACGGCCGTACTTCGCGATCCACCCTTACCCATGCACACGGCATTTCTATGGTGGGGTGGGCGGCGAGGATCCGTGGAAGGCGACCATGGGATCCGATGGGCTAATAGCGTCTTGGGGTGGGCTAGGGAAGCGGCGCCGCATATACCCGAGTTCCACAATGAATTGAGGCCTGCATTAGGGCGACATAATATGGGCTCCTTGGGCGGATGCCCACGTGCAAGGCACGGCGCCCGACTGCTTGAGCTTGCTATGCCACCAGGATGTGGCGTACTAGAGGACAACTTGTCATCTGGTGTTCTCCCACATGGTTGAGCCGTACAACCCTAGCGGGTGATGAGGCGATTCGGCTGCACCGGAGATCCCCTGCTCTAGAGGCGGCTATGCGGCGTAGTCACTTGTAAGTACATTGCATTGCTTAATAATATTGTAGATCCTTTAGTCATATGTTATGTCGGTACCATAATTTATTTATTTTGTTCCACCTTGAGGTGAAGCGAAGAAGGGCATAAGAAGCGATGGTGGCAGCACGCAACAATCGTGGATAGATGCATGGCAAATGGCCAACGATTCCATTTGCGGGAGCCGCGACCTTACGATGAAGGGACTTACGATCGTGCTTGGGTGAATGCGTCGGCACAGCAGACGAGATTGACAGCACCCCGCGTCCGAGCATGCGAGATCCTAGCCACGCCGAGCGGCTTGGACTTGAAATTTGGACCCGCGCGCGTCCGCGCCATGACAATTCGGTACGTTGAGCACGTAGTAGATTAACCACCCTCCGAAATAGGGTTAACTAACAAAATTTTGTTTGTTCGGTAACCATGCAAGTGGACCGTTTGCGAGGCGTTATCGGCGTGACCGCAGGAACTTCGGCGAAGTCTGAACAACACGATTGGAATGCCTTTTTCGGTCATGAAGATGCTTGTTGATGATATTAAGCGGTCGTTAAGTAACATGGTGTGGAAGGCCTAGTGATGTCGACTTGAGGCATCGGACGAAGCGAAATCGACCAGTAGCGCAGCGGCATGGGCGGCGAGATCATTAGCAAGCGATTGCCATGCGGAGACTCTCTGGCGATGCCGTCATCGTCTCGGGAGGGACCCTCTGTTCTTTGCCGTCGTCGACACGGAGGACCCCTCGTGATGCCGTCCTCATCACGGAGGGACCCTCTGGCTGATGCCGTCGTCGTCCGCGAAACGCGAAGAGGCCATTAGGAAACGCAGACGTGCAACCGGAACATGGCGGATGTTATCGATTCTCCTCGGCCCGACACTCTTGGACAATTTTCAATGGGCGTCTGGCGCCATGGTATCGATCCGGGTACACCGTACCTGCGTAGTTCACCTCGCAAGGTGAACCGTACCCAGCGATTCACCAGTTCATCCCAAGGCTGGCCGAGTTGGTGCCCTCCACGGATCCTACTACGATCCTCTTGCTTGGATCACAGACTTGTTCTCAACGCCACTCCGAGCGGTGAGAACAGCAGCTGATAGTAACATTAGAAGTCTATTATATGTTGTAACTTGTACTTCATTATGATTTGTAATCAGCGAGTGTGGTAATTGGAATGTAATTGGACACTTGTCTTTGCGTTATCTATCTCGATAGAATAATTTTATTCTCATTCATCGAGAATTGCGATGCATAGATAAAAGTGGACGATACAATCTCATTAAATGACATTCTACTTGGCAAGAACAAGATATAAAGAAGAAAGACCATAAAACTAACTATCTTAACTAACGAAGCATCCTCTCAACTCTTTCCATCCTCTCATCCGGTGTTTGAAGTCTTTTCTCTTCATTTTGCATGGGTTGATCGGACGCTTCGAGGCACTATACAGTGCGGCAACACACGAGAGTCTTGCATTGGTTGATCGGACGCTCGAGCCCTTTGCAAGTGCGGCAACACCACAGAGTCTTCTTGGAAGGCAGACAATTTGTATAGCAATATCTTGAACCTTTGGGATAACCGTTGACCCATTGCCAAAACCGACATGTTGTGTTCTACAAAAAATTGCGACTTCAAATGAAAGTAACAAAACCGGTATGTACAATGCAATTCATTCGTCTGATTTGAACACTTCATGAACACTCCGGACGAATTCGTTGGCGTATGAGAGGTAAACACATTCACCGGATCCCTACAACGAGGGCAAACTAGCTGCTGTCGTAGTGATTGTAATTCTCTGCTCACTCGAATGTTCAATGAGGCCGAAGACATCTTGTTTTACACTGGAAGAAAGGAGAAGAGGAAGAGAAGAGTGAGGTGAATGGCAGCCAAAGCATCCATATATAGCGTTAGGGACCTGAAGGGGCCACTATGTGGAAAGAAGGGCGTGACCGCAGCGATGTGGAAGCGAAGTGACCATTCTCTGTAAAGGCTGGGCGTGACCACTCTCTGGAAGCGGGGACATGATAACTCTCTGGAAGCGGGGCGCGACTACTTTACGCAAAGCGCAAGTGACCACTCTCTGGAAAATTTGGGCGTGACCACTCTCTGGAAGCGGGGCGTAACAACTCTCTACGGAAAGTAGGGCGCGACTACTTTACGCAAAGCCGACGTGACCCAAAGCGAAGCGGAGATATCGTACTTACTCGTCGGTAATAACAACTTGAAGCGGTAATAACAACTTGTTACATCGTGAAAGCGGTCTGAGTTACAACATAAATCACTATAACACTCACATGACTCAAATACACGGATAGCTTATAGATACTAAGTGGCGTAGGAGGAAGAAGGTCTATTGGCGGTTCTGAATGAGTGCCCATGAGTCTTGCATAGCCTACACCTCATTGGTCTTGGCCAATCTCCACGTTGGCTCGCATCCATGTCATTTGGATGCGCCTTGGTGACACCTCCCACGGCTGGATGCCGCGATCGTCATTCGGTGACCACTTCATTGCTCCCGCCATAGGTCCTGTAGTGACCTTCCACGCCGTAGGAGTTGAACTCCCGTTCAAGTATCATCTGGTGTCATATGTCGTAGTACTCAGACATGTACATGCTAGAAGATTGGTGAAATCTGACACATGCGGCATATACGTGGGAGCAAGGCTTGTCTGGGAGTTTAGGCTTATTGTAGGTGCAAGCGCCACATAGCCTATGGTGCAAACATGCTTAGGTCACCTCTCATGTGGCATGAGCGTGCTGTCCTTGAGCGGATCTCGAACTTCCTCCTCACACCATCCATTGTGATAGCTACATGGGATCGGGCCTTAGTAATTTTTCTTGTCCATGTAGGCAAGGGTAACCTCAGAGTACTATTTCCTTCGTCCAAATCTTTGCTTGGCCATCATTGCGGGTCTTGAAATGTAAGCCGTCTGCGGTTCCATGTCTCATCGACAACGGCGGTGATGGGCGAGAACACGGACCCCTTTCAACACACCGTTGTAGACCTCGGACATGTTGGTTGTCATGATGCGTCTTGAGCACCATAGGTGTAGTCGTGAAGAAGGACCATTTCTCATAGTCGGGGCATGCATGCTTATCCACTCGGCGAACTTCGCTGCGGTGCGCTGGGCGAACCTCCACTTGCACACTTGGTTTCGACCTCAAGCTCCATACACGGCATCGAACTTGCGCTTACAGTTCTGCGGCGAGCTTCTTGAACTTCTTCATGAGGTCTTTGCTCGGGAAGGCGTGTGGAAGTTGGCGACTAGATGCGCATGCACCAGCGTGTGCGCGTGTCGTTCCATTGGAGCAGCGGGCTTCTATCTTTGCATGGTGTGCGGTCACGGACAACAACCGGCATGGCGGTCGGTTATGATGCACACATTGGTAGATCTCTTACAACATGTTGCTTTATGTTGGCTAGAAACCACGACCATAGCTGTCGGTGTTCTCATTCTCCACAATTGCAAAAGGCAACTAAAGACAGCGAGTGCGTTGCCATCGGCGGCAATAGCGGTGAGAATGGTGCCCTTGTACTTTTCACAAAGGAAAGTACCGTCCATAGTCGGGGGCGGAGACGGCGGTGGGAAAGCCCTAGACTCTTAGGGCCAAAAGCGTAGAAGACTCAATCAAGGATTAGGGAATGTGGGATGTTAACGGGTGGGGCTGTCCACCCTATTGGCGCATGTCCCGGATTAGCATCCGCAATTTGCTTGACGATGCAGGGACTAGGTCGTCACGCCTCCTTGTAGGTACCGTACAACCCTTCGAGGACCTTAAGCCGCCCACTAGACCTTCTTGTAACTAACGGCATACCCTCATGTATTAGCTAGGTTAGCCATCAAGACCTTCGATGAAGCGGTCAAATCGGCGACAAGCGCATGGCTTATGATGCTCGTGATGTAGGCGGGGTTACATTCTTATGCATTTGCAATGGCTCACGAAGCTCACATGTGTGATTACGTCACGGTTGTGATCGCGGAAGGTGTTCCCCAGGGAATCTCTGCATACCGGACTTTGCGGGGCAAGAGCTAAGCACGCGCCTTAACTATGTAAGTGAGGATTAGACACGCACATAATGGAAGACATATAATAGTTAGTATGACTTCTTGTAGATACTTCAAGATCTGACAAACAATGTTCAAACTCACCTATAAACTTCGGTAAGTCCATTGGTCTTCACCATGAAACTCACGATAGCTTGCGACGGCGACCTTGTATGAAATCTTGCCCCCACAAGTAGGGTGTCGCATCGAAGGCCCACGAGACTCGTGCTCTGAGGCTAGAACAAGGGAAGAGGCAGCAGCAATCCAAGCGACTTGGAACATAGTCGGTGTAAATCGAAACAATGCCACAAGCGATCCGCGCCTCATCGTCGGCTTCATCCTCATTTGGATTGCGAGTCAAAGTCGTCCTCATCTTGGTGGCGGTGCCCTCGGACATGCCATCGATAATCTCATGACAATCAACACGAGCACCCGCCATTTATCCCCACCTTCATTGGATGGAAACTACGGAATCTCCATCAAGCTGGAGCATCTTGCCTAACGGCGTCGGTGCTCTCAAGACCTCTCTGTCGTTAACAAACCCGAAGGGGACAAGGCGTCACTAGCTCCTTCAGCGGCACCCCGGAGGATTGAGTAGGATAAACAAAATGGACATACACCATGGGTGGTCGATAGATCGGGCGTGAGGATTGCTAACGATCTCCATGTCTTGTGCCCACATGGCTTCTTGGTCACCTCGCCGGGCAGACAACATCTTCCGTGTGGTGGGACCGTGGTGGCGGTGACCGCCTCTATTATTATCTTGTTCTGCGGCGTGCCTATCGAATAATTGCGAATGCACCGTCGTAGCTCAGTAAAAATCGGCGTGTGCGGGTTGGGAGCGTTTAGCAAAGCAGTATTTGGCGGTGGACAAATCAACTCCGTCTCGACCGGCACGCGCGTTCGCGTGGAACACGTCTGATGTCTCCATTTACGAGAAAAATAAGACAATATTTCATCAAAACACAGCATAAAACCATCGTGCGTTCTTTGAAATGAACTTACCGTTCACGATGTTACCGACTCTTAACCTCACACACGGAAGGGAGGCACCTCGAGAAGAGGAGATTCACGAGAGGAGCGATCGGCGAGTGTGTGGTGCGCGTTTAAATAGCGAGCAGGAGACGCATAGCGTGTGAGAGGCGAGTCCCTACCGCCCCAGCGAGGGCAGCTACGCAGCGACATGACCGAGCGAAGCGGCTTTGTGCGGAAAGCGATGCTATCGGCCCCAAGATTCGACATACCGAGCGGCGGCCGACAAGTCGACCGCGACATGGCGCCGCCCCGGAGGCGGGTCACCATCAGCGTAGTGGGGGCCTACTATATGTGATACTTAAATTTTGCACTTAATGTGTGATGTGCGTGCATTTTATAGCCAGCAGGCGACTTTGCTTGATGACAAGACTACAGGCGACTTTCTGCGATGATAAGACCAAAGAAAGCTTGACATTGCGCGGTGACAAGACCACATGGGGCAACTTTGTGCGTTGATAAGACCAAAGGAAGCAGGTTTTCTGCGTGAAAAAGACCACACGGGTAGCTTTTCTGCGGTGATAAGACCAAAGGAAGCTTTTGCGAGTGACAAGACCACACGGAGCGACTTTGCTTGATGATAAGACTAAAGAAATAGCTTTGGCGGTGACAAGACCACACGGGAAGCTTTGCGGTGATAAGACTAAAGGAAGGCTTTGCGGGTGACAAGACCACACGTGGCATCTTTGCGCGATGATAAGATCAAAGGAAGCAGACTTTGCTTGTGATGACAAGAGTTCGAAGAATTTACATCATTCTTCGATTTTCACTACTCTGGTGCACTTACATCATGAAATCGCGGGACATGGACGACTTGACATACCGGCCGGCGTGGACACTCCGCGACAAGGGAAGGGAAAGGCGGCGGGAGTTCAACTCCGAGCTAGTAAGGAAGGAAAATGACCGGTCCCGTGATGGGTCGGTCATTACGTAGTAGTCCCGTCCTACCCCCATGTTTTTTACTATCCCTAAAGGCATGTATACTTATATGGTGCGGATGCTTGTGTCGTAGTGTACCGTAGTAGTAGCGAGGATGACTAAAGCAATTAGGCGAACCATCATGCCATGTCACTCGTGTAGCGATGTACATCATGGAGACTCTAATGTAGTTACGGTTCCGTGTCTCGCTAAGCCATCAAAGCAAGCCTATATTGCAAGTATGCCTCTTCTAGTGGAATCCCAAAAAGAACCATTACATACCGACATCAAATCCTCCATGTTTTAGGGCATCTTCATAATCTGTGGCGTTCTCAACCCTTCAATCATATTATGTATAAGCTTCATAAAGTACTCCATCATTTTGCCTATATCGTGTATACGTTAGACGACTTCATCGAGGCAGACTCCATGTTTTGGGGCATCTTCATCATCAAAGCAGTGTTCTCGGCCCTTCAATCATAATGCGTATAAGCTTCATAAAGTACTCCATCGACCTTTTTGCCTATATCTGGCGTATCGTTAGACGACTTCATCGAGGAGAGACTCAATAGTCCTTATACCTTTATATCCAACTTCTAAAAGACAACAAGTGTTTAATGAGATAGTTTGCTTGACGACATCCTCAAGGTCATACCTCAAATGCGATATGCTTATCAATCATCCTTTCTCTAAGCGAATAAAATTATACAAAGCAACAACACTATGACGGGAGGTTCCACAAAAAGTTTAGTAATTTTCCTATACTCATTTGCTATATTTTGAAATTACTACAAGCTGCGCTCAAGCTGCGACGAAACCTAATTTGGAGAAAAGCGAAACCCTACTTTATCTCCATGCCTGAAAAGAAACTCTACTTTATCTTAATGAAAGTTTTTTTACAAATCTCAGTGCTGATATTCTTTTTGAATCAAATATAATTAAATAATATTTAAAATTTTCAATTTTTTCGTTCTTTTTTTCAAAAATTCGGATTTTGTGCAGGGTGGTCACCACCTGCCGTGGCCGGTGGCGGGGGCGGGGGCAGGTCGCCTACCTCCTCCGGTACCCATGATAGAATCTTGTCACGAGACTATTTTTGTAAATTATTACGAATGAGAGTTATTTTTAAAATTAAAACTTGCTACGGGGCAGAACAGTAAAAATTTCTAGCATTCCCATGGTCTCATCATCTTTCATCAAGTGTCGTGATTATTCCTCCGTCCGTGCCATTATTTTCCTTTCTCTGTTCTGTCGCATTAACTTTGGTTTCACTCTTCCACTTCAGAAAGCAATGCAGTGTGTAGACATCGTGCACGGTGCTGTACTGCAGCGATGAGTAACGTGTGAGCGACTATGTGTGTGAGAGAGAGATATAGCCATTGGAAACTGAAACAAAAAAAAAAGGCTCAGAAAACCTAAAGACTATAGAATGATGCAAAGGTTTTTAAACTGCAGGCCTCACATGGTTCTCCTTGAGTGCCGCATTTGAGAAAAGAACACTTGTTTTTTTGGCATGGCAGGAGAACTGCCACGCTGCATTAAAAGGTGGATTGAGCAATACAAAGTTGCAAATTACAGCTCAAAAGGTCTTAACAGAAACCCCAAGAAAAACAAGAAGAAAACAAAACAACAAAACCAAAAAAACTTGTGCTTCCAACCAGCCTATCTTCCTACTCTTCTCTTCTCTCACTCTCTAGTTAGTTCCGTGAACCATAGTTGTCAATTTCATTCCGAATGTCATTTCACGCTGATACTAGTCCATTCCGACATACCATTTCAAATTTTAATATAATAACATATATTTATTCATAAATGTATATGAAATTATATGCATGCATAATTTCATTTAGAATCTTACTTCAAATACATAACTGTAGGATAAAAATGACACATAGTTCAATGATTTCATAAATACAAAGGTTGTACATAGTTAAATAATACAACACGAGTTCATAACTCTATATATTTTACCATAGTCTAGCATACTAGTCTAACATAATTTCACTTACCGATCAAGTAGTATTGGACTGGGTCTTTCGAACTGATTCAAATGAGTGGTCAAATCAATTATGCTCAGTATCGGAATTATCAAAATGACCAGTATTGAGGGCAGTACGAGATTAAGCCACTGTGTATCATTTTAGGTGCCACAGTATAGTATGTTGATAAGCTTGCCGTAAACACATAACCACGTCTAGTTATTGCTGTGTGCACAGCTCTGCACAGATTGTCTCCAAACAAAAGCAACTAGAGTATCAAGGCTCCTTTTAACTGAAGAAACTTCTGAATTCGCCTCAGGTTACACGCCTTTATTAAGCTTTTTTACAGGCAACAAGTGACAACCATGATGGCTTGTTACTGCCGGCCGGGCTCACACGTCATCCGCACTGGTTATAGAATCTAGTGCTAGCTTCGAGCTGCGTGCAGCCGTTGACATGTGGTCCATGGCAAGCATCAAGCAGGTCGGTCCAGACAGATTAAAAAAGATCAAGCAGGATTGCAGGAAGCCTCGTACCCGGAAGAGTGGAGAGCGGTCAAATAAACAGTTCAGGGCCCAACGATGCAATAATAAAAGAACATATGAATTGGAATGGTATGTCCGGTTGAATGCGTAGGAATTATGAAACACAAAAATTTCAGTTAAGTTATTTGGATGCTTACCAGCAAAAAGTAGTATAAGATTTTGGAGAGATCCAAATTTTCCATTAGGTCCTTGTTTGAAAGCTCATTCGTTTGCTCGGAAATGCCATTAGGAAAAGTTTTCAATAAGATTCAATCCCTAGAAAATTCCATTAATTTTCTTTTAATTCCAAACACCCCCTCGGATCAACCAAGCCATAGCTCCATATTTTTTTTAAAAAAAAAAGTTCAAAAATGTGTGTCACTTGAATCAGACATTTATAAGCATGACATTATCGGACCCGTGTCGATCTTCCTTCGTAAAAGCACCCTCCTAAATCTTTGGAAAAATTGATTATTTTGCACTGAATAACTCTCTCTTTCACGATTTACCATCGAATAACTAAATATTCAATATATGCCATCACTATTCAATTTTTCTTCATTCCATGCCATCACCGTCAACTATCTAGTCAATTGCTTGCCGTTAGAAGTGTGTAAAGACTATATTACCCTCATAAACATGTGAGTAATGACCAAATTGTAACATCCCAAAAGTCCATAAATGCAAAAATATGGGATTTTTAAAAATTTTCTGTGATAACTATTGCCATCCCTTTAGCGGTATTTTTGAAGACTTACTTGAATTACATTTTCTCTTTTGCCGGCATAAGTGGTGTAAAAATAGAAAACCCTAAAAACATAAAATCATAAAGTAGGAACCCTAAATATGGAAACCCTAGAAACATAAATAGTCAGAGCAAAATAAACTTAAAAGCATTGCTCCTCTAAATTTTACATGTAGTCTAAACCCTAAGATCAAAGGTATAGAATTTCATATCCAAATTCCCTAAATGATAAAAAAAAGTCCAATGAGAAGTATCTAACAAATATCAAACTATATCTGTCATTGCATGAGAATTACCAAATGAAAATATCATAATTTTAGCCAACCCTAAAATTCTATCTCATTCCTTTTCCCCGATTTTTTCTAGCTTTTCTTTTCTTTTCCACTCTTCTACTGTTCCTTTGGCCGAGTCATCTAAACCCGGTTGCCACCTAACCCGTTCCACTGACCGAACCCTATTGAACCATCGTATTTGCCGCACTTTTGACTCTCTGTCAAAGCCCATAGCGTATTGGCCATCTCCTCCCTCCCGGTGACATCGCCAATACCCTCAGCATCAACGCCCGTAGGTGTTTGGCCCCACGTCCGACCATGCGGGGAGAAAGTTGTCGATTCTTGGTCGCTCAAACGTCAGCCAACATCACCTCCGAGCCACTGTACTGCCCACTTGCGTCGCGTCCATCGCCTCAAGGTTCCACCGAGTGCGTCGTCGGCTTCATGGCCATCTCCGCCCCATTGCCTATAAGTAGCAACCCCGAACCTCCCCATCTCCTTTTCTCGCCACACCAGTGCTAGTCCCACCTTCTACCTTTCTCTGCCGAGCCCAAGCCCAAGGTAAAACACCAGTGCCCATTTCGGCCAAAGCACCGCTTCATCGTCGCGACGATCCAGAGACCCCCCATGTTCCTCCACCCCCGTCACATTATGTTCCAGACCACCGACATCACTTCTCTTAAACTAATTTGATGTTTTATTCACAGGAACGACCACCAATCTCGTTCTTCCTTAGCTCTGGCCAATTGAGCCAAAACCACCGAATCGTCCGCTCCGGTGAGCATCTTCTCAATTAGTTCCTCCCAAACCATCTACTTACTCCCTTGAAGCTTTCCTGGGGGTTGAATGCTCATCATGTTGTGCAGAGCATCGTCGCCACTTGGAGCTTCCCTCGTCGCCACTACTCATCGCTGCTAGATCACCTCCAACCACCTCCAATCCTCTGCGTCATTCCGGTATGATCCTAGCCCCTCCTAGTTGCTCATGCGCACCTTAGTTGGTTGGAAGCATTGTCGGTTGGGCGAAGTCATCTGTCATGAACCTTGGTTCATAACAGAATGGCTCTTGCCAAGAGGGCGGTAGGGTGGTAACGGCTTGAAGGAGGAGGGACTTTAGAGGAGGAAGATAGACATAGACAGGGATGAGCTATTGTTTATTTGTTCTTCTTGCTTGATTGATAATGGATACATGTTACCCCTTTTATATGGATGACCTGACTTGACCCCTAAGAAATAATATATAAAGAAACATATCTCTAATAATCCAATCCAATAATAACTTGCCTAACTAATAGATAATATCAAACACCTAATAGATGGATTCCTAAATAATAAGTATTTCCTAATAATTGTGGGTAGTTACTGTTCACGCATGAACAGTAACCATCATGTGAACAATGCCTATCGCATGACAACTACTCCCCTCGGCTCGTCCTCGGTATGTGGTGGCAACCATATTGAAGCCCTAGGTGATCCCATGTTGACGAGAGGTTGTGATGGTGACATGAGTCCTTGAAGATCATTGCCTCCACGCGTGGTTGCAGCAAACTCACCGGTCGCTGTGGCAGACATGGCAGTAACCCTGACAACGCCACGGTGGCCACGACGGACTTCGGCAAAGGCGGCGGGCTCGTGAGTGTCCACGAGAAGGCGTGGAAGTGTGGCGGTAACTGCGATTGCTAGAGGTAGCTCCGCCGCCACCGTGAAAGGTGTCACCACCTCTGCTGAAGGCATCGTCGCCGCCGTGGGAGACTTCGCTGTCATCGCCACGATCATCATCTCTAAAGTGGCATGCATGTCGAGGAAGATGGATGTCATCTTCTTGTTGTTGTCGTTAGCCTTTATCATAGCCAACGACTCAGTGGCAGGTCTGATGGTTTGATCTATTGCCATAACCATGGTAGCAGAAGTCGTGGGAAGGGATCAACTACTCTGATACCAAATGTAATGAACCTTGGTTCACAATAGGGTAAACACTGCCAGGAGGACGGCCAGGTGGCAACGGCTTGAAGTGGGAGGGACTTTAGAGGACAAAGATAGACATAGACAGGGATGAACTATTGTTTCTTTGTTCTATTTGCTCGATTGATAATGGATACATGTTACCCCTTTTATATGGATGACCCAACTTGACCCCTAAGAAATAATCTATAAGGAAACCTATCGCTAATAATCCAATCCAATAATAACTTGCCTAACTAATAGATAATATCAAACACCTAATAGATAGATTCTAAATAATAAATCTTTCCTAATAATTGTGGGTAGATATTGTTCACACGTGAACGATATCGCCACGTGAGCGATGCCGATTGCATGACAACTACAATGTCATGAGCACGATTACCGTTCATGTGTGTACTGTTTATCAGCGAATAGTTTCCTTGTAAAGAATATCTATTTCTTTAAATAGTTTATTAGTTTCCTTGTATAGAGATTAGGTAATTGGAAATGTTATCTATTAGTTAGGAAGATTATCTATTAGTTAGGAAGGTCATCTATTAGTTAGGAAGGTCATCATTTAGATTGATTTTATCCATAATTATTAGAAGAACCCTCTATATAAGGAGGCATATTGTGATCGTTAGCATTAAGCAAAATGAATAGACAAGTCCCTAGTCTCTAAAGTCCAGTTGTGGTTGTTCCTTGATGGCTATTCTAGATCTATTCGTCCTCCCAATTGGTGCCCTCCTTCACCTAGCATCGTTCTATGTCAAGTTGTCGTCATCGATCTCCTCCAAGCGGATGTTTACCCCTTGTTGTGCTAGTTCATAACATTTGGTATCGAGCCAACACCATTGCTTCTCTCGCCGAGCTATCCCTATTAGACAACTTTGATGGAGTCGATGAAGGCGGCGTTGAAGATGATGCTCCAACAGATTTCTCCCACCCCATCGAGGAGTTTGTCGCCCCATGTTGCATTTCGAGGGCGAGTTGTTTCACCGAGAGGGTGTAATGTCAGGCGTGGTCTTGTTCATGTGTGTCTTGTTCATCCATGAATAGTTTCCTTGTAAAGAATATCTATTTCCTTAAATAGTTTATTAGTTTCCTTGTATAGGGATTAGGTAATTGGAAATGTTATCTATTAGTTAGGAAGGTCATCTATTAGTTAGGAAGGACATCATTTAGATTGATTTTATGCATAATTGTTAGAAGAGCCCTCTATATAAGGAGGCATATTGTAATTGTTAGCATTAAGCAATGATGAATAGACAAGTTCCTAGTCTCTAAAGTCCAGTTGTGGTCATTCCCTTGACCATCTATTCTAGATCCATCCCTCCCCCAGGTGCCCTCTTCGTCTAGTGTTTTCTACCTCAAGTCATCGTCGTCTGACCTTCCTTCGACGGATGTTTACCCCCATTATGAACTAAGTTTCATAACACATCATGGTCCCGAGCTTCACCGCCGCTACAGGACGCCATAGGCTTGCCACCGGTAGCAGTAGAATCGTCTAGGCTTAAGCGTTCCATTTACGCCCATAATCGTATTTGTCGTGCCCTAGTCGCCAATGACGAAGCACGACAAGAGCCGCTCTAGAGCACCTCTGTTTGGTCGGGACTAGGCAAGAACTGTAGCTAGGTGCTTAAAGCCAAATCAATGTCTTAATGCAGATTGCTATGTAGATCCTAGTATTAATTAGTGCTGTGTTTCGCTGACGAGTGGGTCCGCAAACAGAAAACGTGGGCATTTAGTGCTCTGAGTCTGCGTCGGGTCAGCGACATTCGAGCCCAAGCACGATAAGTCTTGATAAAACCTAGTCCATGGACCGGTAGATTGAACAAGTAGACCATCGATATTTGCACTATTTAAGTGACCGTGCCATTGACATTGGGACCCGCTTGTCAGTAATTAGATTTCTTTAAGGAAAATAAAATGAAAAGGAAAAGAAAATACATAGGGGTCCACCTGTCATTCACTGTATGCTTCCAGTTGGAAAATAAATCAAAAAGAAAAGTAAATATCCACAGGCCTTACCTATCAGTGAGAGTATCCTCTCTCCTCTGTTTATTTCAAAGATTTAAATTAGGGTTTGAACTTTAGAGAGCCCATTCTCATTCGTTTCAACTCTGAATCAAGTGATGTTTTTCTATAAATTTATCTAAATTCAAAATCTACTCAACTGAATCGAAAAAACCCAATTTGGAGTTCATTTGAATTTTTGCATGCAATTTAAGTTCATATGTGCTTATTTGAATTTTGGTTAAATTTTGCGTATATAAATTTGAAGCTCTGAGGACCCTCCAAGAGACCAAGAGCAAGAACAACGATTACCTCGACCAAGCCAAGTCAATACTTTGATCATTTTGCACCTAATTTTGAAATACAGTTATATTGTTTTAAATTATCAAACTGCATTGCTATGTGTTATACATATATATTACTATTAGCTGATAGTTACTGCCCTAATAATAATTGTATATACTTCCAAACCTTGAATTTGAACAATATCCTTGTCACCATAGATAATGGGATACCTGTTAGCCACTAGTTAGATACTAAAAAGACATGCTTAGCCTTGCTTAGACATGTTGTCATCCAAGCATTAAATTGCCCGACATCATTCAAACAACTTGAACATGAATTGGGTAGTCGAGTCTAGAGCCTGGCTGGTATATTGGCGAAAGATAACTTTTAAAAAAACTTGAGAAAACTTGAAAAACAGATTTAGACTCGGGTGGACGGAAAGAGTGGTTAGTGTCAGGTGCACGAGAGAAAGTGGTTATGTGGATGTACTGTAACATCCCAATTTTCTAAGTCTTAAAAATCTTTTGATTAGTTAGTAGTTAAAAATTCACCCTTGAGTTTTATTTGATTTTTAATTAAAGCTTAACATGGACTTTTAGTATCAAAACAATTTAATATGATTAAAGTCAACATCAACAATTGTAAAAACTATTTTATTTGGATTCTATGTGCTTGGATATATTTTCTAGATTTTTCCAGAATTTTTCCGAGTTCATTTGGTAGTTTCTAGTTGCTATTTGGATTTTCTGGTATTTATAAAATAGAAAACCTAATATAAATCTCAGTTAAAGGATTGGGCTGAAACCCAACCCTATTCCACCTCTGGCCCAACCCACGCAGCCTTGTTTCTCTCCGCGCGTAGCCCAACCGCGTGTGTGATGGACGTTCGGACCGTTCCGAACGCGTCCACGCCATCGCCGTCGCTGACAGGTAGACCCAAGTGGCCGATCGGACCAGTCTGAAATGCGCTCGCATGCCTTCTTTCGCTGACGGTGGGTCCCGCTTGTTAGTCCAGTCTTCGTCTCCGTGTCGTCTTCAACCTCGAGAGCCCTTGCCTTCCTCCGCCATTGTTGAGCTTCGAGCTCGTAATGACAACGGAGATTCTCCAACTAAATCACCTCGGGTTTTCGCGTAGAATCTTATCTCTAGCGATCCCATGTCCATATCTGCAACCAATCGTTCCCAAAACGGATTCTATCCCCTTCAAACTCGGGATTTCTTTCGTGTTCATCTCGGAGTTGTTTTGGGCGTTTCCAAATCTAGCTCGCCCGACCCCTATAAATAGTCCCCTAGGGTTCACCCTTGCCCCCGCACCTAAGAACCCTAAGCCATCGTGCCCCGAGAGCTCAAGAGCTGCCGTAATCCAAGTTCTAGGGTTTTCAGCCAGAGTTCATTTTCTTTTAATTGTGGTGCCGTCATCATCGTCCTGTTGTCGTGGTCTACACCGTCATGATCAGCATCGCCTGGGTTACCTCTAGCGACCACTCACACCGCCGAAACCTCACCGGAGTCTTTGTCCGACAAAACCCAAAGCTCTCCGCCGCTCAAACTCACCGCCGGCCAATCCAGTTGTCCTCGATCACCAGTAAGGGTACCATCGAGTTCGCAATAGCCTTAGCTATCTAGTGGTACCACCTATTGCAGGCGAAGAGCCACCGTTCGTCGTCGACCATCGGGTCCAAGGCCATGTCATTGTTGATCGGCGTGGCGTCGATCGACCTCCACCTCGGCGCCGATTCGGCCGGTTGCCTCGTGTCACCTTCGTGGCGTCCACGCCAGCACCGCGTGTAAACCCGCGTGGTAGTCCAACCCAAGCCAGATTCCAAGGCTCGGTAGATTTGGTCCACCGTGAGTCGTGTCACTGCCATGTGGGTCCCACATGTCAAGGTTTTTCTTTTATTTATTTTTCAGCCAAAATTCCTAGGGCTGACGTCATGCTGGCGTCATTATCTGATTTTTTTCATTGGAAAATAATTCGGGTTATTCCAGGAAATCCTATTTAGGTTATTTTCTTTAGATTTGAACTTCCAAGGGCCATAACTTCTTCATTCGAACTCCGTTTGAGCCCATTCAAATTTCTAAATTCGAGATCTATTTATCTGAGATTTTTATTTAATTTTTGGAGTTTTTTATCTCTGTTATTTATTTGTTTTATTTATTTATTTCGTTTGCGAGTAGACGTTGATACTTCAGGGAACTTTGAAGAAGAATGAGTGCCTCAAGATCAAGATCAGTACCTTGATCTATTCCAAGGCAAGTTATACCTTTGATCATATTGAACCCATTTTTCAAAAGTTATATTGATTCAAATTAATGCATTTACTTTAAAGTATTTATTTAAAAGCTTTTGGGTTTAGTTATTATCCAATTTGTTATATCCACCTTGTCTATTGTTATGTCATAATCTTTTGTCATCCTAGATTGGTTCATTATTTAGTTGGTATTATCGTAGCACCAACGTGGGTTGGTTAGATACGAGTGGATTGCTTAGCCATGCCACGGGTCATCATTTCATATGAGTTGCAATTATAAACTTGACTAAGTGATTATGAAACTTTGTGTTAAAACTGTGTGCGTTGTGTGCTATTACTCGTTAATGGCATGTGTTGCACTTAACCAATAGGGTGGGAAAAGATTTAAACTAAGGCAAGTGGATGAAACTGTGTGATATGGTGGAACTATGTGATTGGGAAAAATATGAAAGTGATAGTTGGTAGTAATTGTGTAGTCTCGCCTTGGTCAATTAAGGACTTAACTTTGTGCGTCATTAAACTGTGCCTTCCATACAACCACATGCCTGATGGGACGGGCCTAACTTAGTAAATTATGAATTCTTGACATTGATTACTCAGCTAGTAGCTAGGTTAGGCTCTGTGCAAGGGTGGAGGTGTGGACTACCATGTAGTACACATTTATGAGCGGTTCGTCGTCTTCAGGTCCAACGATATGTGTCGGACTGGCTTTCTCCGTGGGTTAGTCTGGCGGTAAAGCACATCGGGAGTGTCAATGTTTGAGATGAAGTTTCTGAAAGATTTTGTTATGATTAGTGCTAGCTACACTGGTTATATCGTGTGGGTAAAGTGTACAAACTCTGCAAAGTGTTAAATCAATCTATTCGAATAGCCACATCCGCGGATATGGACATCCTCGGGGATTTCACACGAGGGTTAGTTTTTCATAAAACCTTTGGGAAGGGAGTTGTGTGATCTAAGTCATATGGCTGTGTGAATAACTTGATTAGACTTTGTGTTCTTTGTGAAAACAACAGTTAAATTAATATTGTTTATTTGTTTTACATTATGTTTTAATCTATTATTCATATTCAATTGCAAATATTGCATTTCTGCAAAAGAACCACAGAAGCCATTCATTTGGAATAAGCCATCATATATACATTGCATTCTGTGGTATGACTTGCGAGTATGGTTGTGTACTCATGCTTGCTATAATCAATCAACAGAAGTGGAGGAGTCATCGCCTGCTTTTGAGGAAGAGTTCTATGAAGGTGCTGATCGTTAAGTCTTGATCCCAGTCGGTTGCCTGTGGCGAATTGATGGGATTCTGCTGAAGTTTAGTTTGTTCTGCTGCTACTTACTTCATTATTACCAGCCCTGTGAGGCTTAATAAATGTAAACTCAACCATAAGGTCGAAATGGTTATTTGTTATTCAAATTAATCGTTTATGCTATTATTTCGTCTTGTGTGGATCGATATTCATCTATGTTGACACTGTGTGCACTAGCGTAATCCTGGACTAGTGCATTATACACAGAGAGTCCAGAATTGCATTTTTGGGTCCCGACATGTACCGCCCGAGTCAATTAAGGACCAAATCTTGTAATGACCTCTTATGTAAAAACAGTGCAACCACAAGTTGATAACACCCACGACCTGACTAACTAATTTGTCCGCCGCCTCGCAATTTCACCACTAGTGGGTGTGTGAAGTGTGCTAAGGGTAAGGGAGTCATCGATTCACACGGCACAAAAGGGAGACCTCCTGGGGGCGCGGCCTAAGGTGGTGATACTTAACGGCATGAAATTGTGATGAGGTGGGACATTGTAAAGGCCTTGTGATAATCAACTTAGCCGCGCACCTATGGAAGTGTGTCAAGGGCATTATAAGTTGAAATATCTCTTGTGGGTAAAGTGTACGAACTCTGGAGAGTAAGAAAACTATCTGGATAGTCGTGCTCACGGTCAAGAGTGGTGGTGAGAACTTGCTTGAGGTAGCTTTTATTTTTATAAAACCATTTATGCGTGGAATGAAAAGGGTGGGTTGAAAACCCAGAGAATTGAGATGGCATGGTCAGGGACCAGTGATAATTGGGTGGAATAAAAAGGGTGGGTTGGGAACCTAGAGAATTGAGATGGCATGGTAGGGGACCAGTGATAATTATGGGAATGTGACCCGAGGAAGAGTATGAGATGGTATAGGAGATGAGATCTCCACTATTACTTTACAATAAAAACTCAGTTTATAAAACTTGTGTTAGTAAAATGCTAAGTCTCGAGATTTGCTGCTACTTACTCTATTTCAAATAAATGGCTTTGTGCAAAATATAAGAACCACAAACCTTCTTTGATTAGCCATGCATATATAATAATTGCATTGTGTGTTGGCTCGCGAGTACGATTGTGTACTCAGACTCACTTAATATAATCTTTCAGAGCCACTTGACCAAGATCCATATGACTACCACGTGACCGCTGGACTAGACGGTGGAAAAGATGGCGATGCTTAGGCCGGGACCCCCAGTCGCTTGCCTATGGGCAGAGTGAATGGCTCGACTACTGTTTCTTTTGCTTCCACTCTTATCTTTGATCTCTGTATTCTGAACTATGTAATATACTGGCCTTCGTGCCCCTTTTGTAAAATAGTTGGTCGTATGGCCTGTTATATATGTAATAATTATGATGTTGAACAATGTATGTGATGTATGTGTATGAATCAAGAATGTATCTGTGCGTGCTATCTACTGATTCAGAGAAATAGCATAGGTTTACACAGTAGAACCCAAGTTACAAATTTGGGGTCTGACACAAATTCCGGCGAGCTCCATGTCGGTTACATCGAACCCAAAGAGGTCGTCCGCCTCCACCGATCTGGAGGCGAACTCGGGATCGACGGCACGTGAAGGGGACAAGGCCGGAGAGAACGACACCGAGTGGAGGCGTAGCCGCACCCGTCGCCCGTCACACGTGCGGGCTGTGCGCACCACTAGCGCAGTGCCCATCGCCACCGCATACAGCCATCACACGATGCTAGACTCCTCCATCTCGAGGTCCGGGATGGCTGACGCCGCCGTGGCCATCGTCGCGGAGAACACCTCGTGCTTGGCGCCCCCCGGCTTCGACTAGGGCATGTGTGGCCGGCGCTTGAGCCTATGCAGCCACGCTGCCATGTTGGGATCGACGGCGCGCGAAGGGGACGAGGTCGGAGAGGACGATCTTGGGAGGCGTAGTATACGCCCATCGCGACTATGACGTGCCCGTCGCCGCGCCCGTAGCACCGTGCTGCACTAGTAGCACCTAAGTTAAGGTGGGAAAGAATGAGAGGGGAGAGAGAAAGAGAGAGAAGGTGGGGATATTTTGGTCATTTCGAAAAAAATCTGATAAAAGGTTAATAGATGGGTTTGGATAGCAAGGTGATGGACATGGAGTGAAGAAAATTTGAAAAGCGCTGACATAGAATAAAAATGCAGTTATTTGATGGCAAATCGTAAAAAGAGAGTTATTCAGTGCAAATAATCAATTTTCCCTATATCTTTTACTCCCAACACAGCTTTGAAGTGAGGATTCAAACTCAAACTCGAAAACCACCAAAACACCAGCTCCTCGGTGCTCACTCGACCACTTAACTCCACTCAGCCCAAACATGGGGAGGTTGCTCCCATGCCTTCTCCTCGCCGCCGCCATCTGGAGCTCGAGCTCCACCGCCGGCGTGCGGTGCGCACCGGTGTATGAGCCGGACTACCTGGTTGACGGGTCCCAGCTGGTGGACATGCAATACCACATGGGCCCCGTCGTGTCGGAGGTGCCCACCAGCCTGTACCTCATCTGGTACGGCCGGTGGGAAGCCGCCGCGCAGGCCGTGCTCCGCGACTTCCTCGCCTCCCTCTCCGCGCCGGCGCCCTTCCCCGCCGTCTCCGACTGGTGGGCTCGCACGCCGCGGCTCTACACCGACCAGACTGGCGCCAACGTCACCGCCACCTTCGCCATCGCGGGGGAGCACTCCGACGTGACTTACTCCCACGGCGCCTCCCTGCAGCGGATCGACATGCAGTCCGTCATCCGCTCCGCCGTCATCGCGTACCCGGACCCCCTCCCGCTCGACCCGTACAACGGCGTCTACCTCGTGCTCACCACGCCGGACGTGCAGGTTCAGGAGTTCTGCCGCGCCGTCTGCGGCTTCCACTACTTCACCTTCGCGTCCGTCGTCGGGGTCACCGTGCCATACGCGTGGGTCGGCAACAGCGGCTCGCAGTGCCCTGGCAAGTGTGCGTACCCGTTCGCCGCGCCGGAGTACGGCGGCGGTGGGGGGCAGGTGCTGCGGCCGCCGAACGGCGACCCCGGGTTGGACGGGATGGTGATCGTGCTGGGGCACGAGCTGGCGGAACTGAGCACCAACCCGCTGGTGAACGCGTGGTACGCCGGGGACACGCCGACGGCACCCACGGAGATCGCCGACCTCTGCGTCGGCGTGTACGGCGACGGTGGTGGCACCGGCGGGTTCGTCGGGAACGTGTCCCGCGCCGCTGATGGCAGTGCCTACAACGTCAACGGCGTCAACGGCAGGCGGTTCCTGGTGCAGTGGCTCTGGAACCCCGTCCGCGGCGCGTGCTACGGGCCCAACGCCAGCAACTGACGCTGCTCTTGCCCGGATCCATGGCCTGGTTCTTGCCAGGATGGGATCACTTCATG
Organism: Phyllostachys edulis; assembly: GCA_036346405.1. Lineage (NCBI taxonomy): Eukaryota > Viridiplantae > Streptophyta > Magnoliopsida > Poales > Poaceae > Phyllostachys > Phyllostachys edulis. Next base: position 50,884 of record JAYEVD010000535.1, read on the forward strand.
CCACTGCGCTCAATGGCGTAGCAGCAATGGCGATTCGATGGATCATCACATCGCGCTCGTTGTGATGCCCGAAACATCTGTCCGATTTCGTTTATTCCTTTCTTGATCGGAGACGCGGATGGGTCTAGATTACATGAATTGTATGGATTTTGATCGATCTGTAGGAAGGAGAAGACGCGTTTTTTCTAGTTTATTTGCAGCGTAAAGTCTGATCTCGATTCGGAGAGTAATGTTGTACTAGTAGAATTTCTGCTTAATTTCAAGCTTCTTCTCCTTGGCTCCTTGCTCAGACAAAGTGGTTGCGTTCTTCTTCCTCCCTTTTGACTCTGCTTTCATCATGGAAATCTCTGCAGCTTGGTCTCCTTGTCTCTGTCACTGATGAAGTGATGAGCTTTCTGCGTGCACTTTGGTTCAGTGCCTCTCTTCTTTGCTGATATTTTCTTTCCTTTTCTTTTGATGATATCTTCCCCCGTTTTCTTTGTTACGGTTTTACTGTGGACAGTGGATTTGAGACTTCGGAGTTTAATCAGCGTTTTTCTTTTCTGTTATTTTCTTTTTGTTGCGAGGAAATTTTCTTTTTTGATGCACTCTGTGCGCTGTTCACTCTGACAGACGATTTGGTATCTACATTGACTTGTGTTCGTTCTGCAGAAGCAAACATTTCTCTTAACATCCGTGGAAGTTATTCAAATCAAGACTCAAGAGCGTTCTGAATGTTTTGTTTTACACGTGAGAGAAATCTCCTATTGTTTGAGCTAGAACTGTGGTATGAGAATACTCAGTACACCAGGGCATGTAACACAGATAATACCAGTTGAGCTAGTACTGAACAAAAGATAGGCTATTGGTTCAAGAAACAATTTTTTTCACAGTGCTTTCATCCAGACATTTCGTTACCTGATTCGAAGATCGTGCACTCGATGTCTGATACTCCTATTTTATTTTATTTTATTTTATTTTATTATTTATTTATTTATTGCTTTCTTGATCGGTGGACTGAATGGGTTTGCGTCCCGTGGATGGTGATCGTTCTGTAGGCAGCTAACATTGGGACGAGGGACATGTCGTTAATTCATATTCTTAGTGTTTGATATGAATTTCGAAGTAGTCTCGGTACTTACTCTAGGGTCTTCCGGTCAAAAAAAACAACGTCGATGAAGACGTGTAGGTGCACTGTTATGTGGTAGGGATTGTAATTCTTCTCGCATTTTTGTTTTTTGTTTTCACTCAAACTCAAAGGGTAACTTTGCTTCTTTTTATTTTTAGATCGACAAATCAAATGATATTTCTGTTCTAATTTATACCACACTTGCTCGTAATATTAAATCCAAATCAAACATGACAAACATGTGCACAACGCAAATTGTGCCATCAAATCGGAAGAATAAGGTACCTATGTGGTGCCCGGTTCTTGCTTGGGTGGATTTGATTCTGCTGTCAAACATTATTAGAAATACAATCCTATATATTCTTCAAGAACACTCCGGCCAGCATGCTTTCCGTTCATATCATGCGTGTAGATAGCAAGAAGGATAAGCTAGCATTGTTATTTATTTCCTATACGATGTAACATAGTCGCGTTGCAAGTCATCCTGTACTAATTAGTCGCGTTGCAAGTCATCCTGTACTAATTGTCCAACGCTCGCACGGTATTAGAGCCGAGCGGGCGTTACTCCTCAAACCCTAGTCCAACCGCCGTCTTTCTTCCTCCCACCACTGCACGCCATGAGCAGCTCCAGCACCGAAAGTCTTTCCTCTTCCGCCTCCTCTTCGGCTTCTATCTTGGCACCTTCTCGAGAGATCAATGCCGCTTCTATCAAGACCCACGTCCCCTACACTCTCAATCCCAAAGTGTCCAACTACTTCAAGTGGCGTAACCTCTTCATCGTCGAATTTTTTAAAAAAATAATCTATTTTTTATTCGAAAATACAAAAATAATACCGCTTAATTTTTATTTACAGAAATAATCTCGTATCGCCGTACGGTTGGGCGAGTCCGGCAAATCGCCCAACCGCAGTGCGATACAATTCAAGTCGCCCAATGGAACGGCTATTTAAACGTTCGAGGCGTCGTCGCTTCATGGTATGGCGACTTGGATAAAGTTGTCATACAGTCGAGCGAATTGCTAGCGCCTCAATAAAAATCGCCCAACCGTATGGTGACTTGGGCACGTGTCGCTAAACCCTTAGGCCAGCACTTCCTGCCAAGTTGTCCTACGGTTGAGTGACTACACGATCATATAGAAGGCAGCCCAGATCCGATCATGGTTTCTTTCACCATTTGTCTCGGCGGACAAGCATAGCAGATCGGGAGAGGAGAAAAAGGGGAAAAGGTAGGGAGAGGGAGAAGCAGAAGAGCTCGAGAGAGGGTGACAATAGGAGGAGAGGAGCTTGGGAGAGGTACACAGGGAGGAGCAGAGCTCGGGAGAGGGCGGTTCGGGAGGAGAGGAGCTTGGGAGAGAGGTACACAGGGAGGAGTAGAGCTCGGGAGAGGGCGGTTCGGGAGGAGAGGAGCTGTAGACGTGAAAGAGAAAGACGAACGAAGGTAATACTCTTGTTTGTTCTTGTTCTCGACCGAATGTGGGCAACGTGTAGCTACTTGTTTGTTTACCACGTATATGGGGAATGTATGTCGAGAAATCACTGATTGCAACGTTTGTAATATTTGTAGTCATGTCGGAGCTCACAAGATTGAAAGTGCATTACGGTGTTGGTACGATTCGTGAAGGTCCGCAAGGTGTTGACCTAAGTGATTTCCAGCAAGTCAATTTGGTACACCCGAACCTGGAGAATGCCCGAATCGGAGATGTTCTACACTGGCTCACCAGAAGCTTCTCGTTGGACCCCGAGGTGTGGAGTGTCGTCATACAAGGGGTTTGGAGTAGGTCTCCCACGCACATTCGGTGGGAGTTGAGCAGAGTGATGCACACGGTTGCATGGAAGGGGTATCTGGAAGGCTGTAGGCGCCGTGGCTACGAGTGTGTGCTACTCGTGCAGCCATATCTGAAGGTACTCCTTGCAGGCCCTTCCGACTCCTCCCATCGGGTTGGTGGGAGCAGCTCGGTTGTGGTTCATGAAGAAGACGCGGTGGCCAATGTTGTGGACACACAAGAGGACGAGGTGGCCGACGTTCAAAAGGCAGAAGAGGACGAGGTGGCCAATGTTACGGAGGCAGAAGAAGAGGCTGAGGCAGAAGAGGAGACGGAGGCAGAATATCGTGCACCGCACGCTCAGGCCAGTCCCTAGGCAAATGCAGGGGAGCATGTCCACAGCATAGTACATCAAATGGAGATTGATGACTTGACAGCTCGAGCGGAGGAGGAAGCTTTAGAAGAGGATGGTGATAACTCTTCCGAGGAGGACGATGGTCCCATCCCGCAGGGATGGAATAGGATGGACGTTGAGGGTCTTGCTGTGCACGACGAGCACGAATCACCGTGGGAGTACAATGGGATGGAGGTTCGGCTTCGTGCAATGTTTGCTGACAAGAGATCACTGCAGGATGCCATTAAGCTGTGGGCCTTATCCATGCAACGTCCGTTTCGTGTACTCAAATCGGCCAGAAGCGAAACCGTGGTATGCGAAAGAAGTGGGTGTCCTGGCGTGCACGCAAGGAGACCCAAGCACGAGACTCACTAGATTGTCTCGAAGGTGGAACCGCACTCGCTTGCTCGAGAGTGTTTTACCGAGGCATCGCAACCTGACGTCCACCTTCATAGCCAATGTCATGTATGGAGAGATAGTGAAGAAGACGGACCTAGAGGCCAAGCACATCATAGTGGCTATCGAGCATAAATTCAAGTACAAGATTAGCTATGCGAAGGTATGGCGTGCTAAGCAGAAGGCTTTGGAAAGGAGATTCGGTTCTTTCGAGGCGTCTTACGACAACCTTCCTCGTATGCTCCAGGTGCTGCAGGACAGGAACCCGGGCACATACATTGCTGTGAAGGACCAGCCACCCAAAAGACCGCCGCTAGGTTTTATGGTATTGCAGAGGACCTTCTTAGCATTCGGTCCCTGCATCAATGCATTCAGACACATGTTGCCCGTGATATCAGTGGACGGGACATTTCTAACTGGGAAATACAAGGGAATGATCCTGACAGTAATTGGCGTTGATGGCGACAATCAGATTCTGCCCTTAGCCATTGCTTTCGTGGAAAGTGAGAATTACAACAGCTGGTTGTGGTTCCTTCAACATCTGAAGGTGGGAGTAGTTGGGGCGCGTCCTGATGTCTGCATAATCCATGATCGCCACTCCGGGATGATGAAGGCCATCCGACAACTTCAGCAAGACCCCGATGAGCCGTTCCTGGCGGACACGAGGAACAAATGGCGCATTCGTCATCTCGGGGCCAACTTCTTCAAGCGATTCAGCAAAGAACCGAAGTTGATGAAGCTGTTCAAGAGGCTTGCTATGCAGAACCAGCAGCGTAAATTTGATGCGTTGTGGCAGATGTTGGACGAGCACACCAGGAAGCATGTCGTCGAGAGGAACAAGTGTCCCTCATTCTGGGCGGCCTGACCGGCGCCACACCATCGCGAGAGCTCGACCCTCCCATTTGACGCAGAGGACCTCAAGGGACATCGGTGTTTCTCTCATTGGATTGAGGCCGAGCCACTGGAGAAGTGGTCCTTACTGCACGACACAGATGGTGCAAGGTATGGCATAATGACCACTAACCTTGCAGAGGTGTACAACTGGGTTATTAGGGGCCTCCGTTCTCAGCCTCTTGTTGCCATCATCGAAGGAGTTCTGCATAGTACAATCGGATATTTCAGAGAAAGACATGCAAATGCGGCACTTCATGCAGCCAACCCACAGACACCCTACTGCTCGAAGATTACAACATACATGCAGGCCAAGACCGAGAAGGCTCAGTCGCACACGGTCTTCGTAATGGGCAATACGGAGCATCGATTCAACGTGATCCTCCGAGAAAGAGCCGGATTCGGGACGGCTCGGTCTCTTGTTATCCATGAGGTATGCCTTGGAGACCATGTGAATGAACCTAGCTGCACATGCAATAAGCTAAAGCTCCTTCACAAGCCATGCTCTCATGTCCTCGCCGCGTGTGGGACCATCTGCATGGACCCATCGAACTTCGTATCGGAGTACTTCATGAAGGAAAGGGTGCAGCAGGTGTGGTGCGGCGAGCTAAGAGGCTTCAGGGTTGTGGGTAACTTCGCCACGTTGGATACTACAAATAGGACTTAGATTCCGGATCTAGACCTGTTGAAAGGGGGGAAGGGCCGTCGCCAGAGTCATCGCATTCGTAACGATATAGACGAAAGGGAAGCTGCAGCGGCGGGTAGACGTTGCAGCCGCTGCCGCCAGGAAGGGCACACTGTCAGAACTTGCAAGGCGCATGTTGACACGTAGGAACTTGTATTACAACTGCTAGTATATTGTAACACGTACTTCAGTCAGTACTTTGGTTCTTGTAAGCAATTGTGGAACTAGTATGTTGTGGAACTAATTGTAACGTGTAATGTGCTTCTGTCCGCGGACTTTAATGTACTTCTCGTTCCGTGTCTCCGCTAAGCCATCAAAGCAAGCCTATATTGCAAGTATGCCTCTTCTAGTGGAATCCCAGAAAGAACCATTCGCACCGCCATCGAATCATCTATGTTTTATGGCATCTTCATAACCACAACGAGCGTTCTCAGCATCTTCATAACTTCATCGAGGAGAGACTCCCTCACGTATCGTAATATCACTTACCTTTCTACTTACCACTCATTACTATCTCAATCGTCCTCACAAAATTCTCTGTAAATTTAGCGACTACAACAATATCTGATTTATAAAAAAATGTTATTGCGAGTCTAACAAATTTCGTACTCTTCATATTCTCTGAAAATAACAAATAGGCCAACCAACGTTGTCACCACACTTTTTCTTTTAAAAAATAACATCATATAATACGATTTGCTAAATACAATACCTAAAAATTGTAATATATATTTTAACACAATTGTTCCAATTGGATTTGCATAATTCAGTGTAGGAGCTAAAATCGCCCTTTGGTTGGGCGACTTGAACTAAGTCGCCCAACCAATGCACGACTTCCTAAACTCACACATCCGTTTGGCGACTAACTCTCTAGTCATTTGTTCCATTCAGGCGACTTGAATATATGTCGACTGCGGTTATGGGCGACTTAGGACTCGCCCAACCGTACGGCGACACGAGATTATTTCTGTAAATAAAAATTAAGCGGTATTATTTCTTTATTTTCGAATAAAAAATAGATTATTAAAAAAATTCCTTCATCATCACCCTCGGCAAGTATGGTCTCCGCCGTCATGGGATGCTTTCTGTTCATATAACGTGTGTAGATAGCAAGAGGGATATATATATGATACCTCTTTATCAATTTGAGTATACTCCAATAATGATTATAAGATACCCCAAAGTGAGTTCCATAAATTTATTTTTATCAAAATCCACTTTTTACGTGTATATATATGTATATAAATATACACGTATATATATATATATATATATGTATATATATACGTGTATATATACATATGTGTGTGTATGTGTGTGTATCTTAACTACTATAATTTGCCCATCGTCCCACCCCACGCTCTTCCTGTCCGTTGGGTCTGCAAGATGACCTGCGAGATGAGCGATCGAGACTCGTCAGCGGACACCAACCTAGCATTCTGACACCCTCCTCTCTCTCTCTCTCTCTCTCACACACACACACACACACACGCCTCCTATTCCCCACACGGGCCACTAGGGATGGCAATTATGTTCGGGTGCAGCGTACTGCGGGTAATACCTTAATGGAGGCGGTATGGGCGCCTTGCTTTGCCCAGGTATAAAAATCGGCACAATTTCTTACCCATCAGATGCAAGCTGGCATGGGTAAGCTCCACCGTGCAGCTTGGATTACACTACCGACAGTGGGACCCTCAAAAACCCTAACCTGTCAAAACCCCACGCCCACACTTCCTTTCCAGTTTCACCACCACCACCAAATCTCCCAAAACCCTAATCCTCATTTCCTCCTCCCACAGATCTCCCACTAGAACCAGATCTCTCCCAGCTCCCAGGCTCCGGCCAGGCTGGCTCCTCCGGTCCCGGCCGCCGCCCTCCTCCATCCCGGCCCCTGCTCCTCCCCAGCCGCGCCTCCTCTGTCCAGTCCTTGTGCCTCTGGCACAGACTCTCCTCCCGTCCTTGGCGCCTCGGCCGTGCAATAAGGTCGGCCTCCCTCTCCCATTGCATGAGCCGCCCGAGTCCCAGAATAAGAAAGAAAAGAAACAAGTAGGGAGTACCAGTATTTTACTCCATTGCATACATGAGCATTATATCATGTAACAGTCTTTAGTAGCAAGGTTCTGTATATTTGGAATTCCGTATGTTTCTTTTTTTTTATATGTTTTTTAATCCATCTTTGTTGTTCTCAAGGTGGATGTGAAACGAAGCATAGATGATGAGGGAAAACGTTTCAATCAACTATCAATTGAGGAACGAGGCAAGTTTGATGAAGAGACGATCGTGAATGTGAATAGCATCAAGAGGCATAAAGCGGTGACCAAAGATCAAGTGGTTTTAGCAACGAGTACATTGTGGTATGCCTTTAAAAAAATCAAATGGTACCGCTTTTTATCGTAATATCGATATGGATTCAGTGACATTGGGGACCTTCATAGTGTATAAAACATATTCTAGATATTGTGACCTAGTAAAATAAACATACAGATGTAAGTGGAGCAAGAGCAAGATATCTCACCTCTGTTATTGTTTATTTTATGAACCATACTATCTTTTACTTGTCATGGACTTCTTTTTGTTTTTTGAGACCAAGAGCAAACCTCTTCATTTAATCATTAGGACTACAATCATGAGCTAAGCAGCTCGCTAGAAGTTTGGGATCTGCTCATGCCAAACACCGAGTCCTAGTTGGGGAAGCTTGCTTTGCACATAAGTGTCGACCACATGATATATAAGGCTTTTATTCTTATTTGTAGATAACTATATTGGTTGTCACGAGGGAGTACACAAGCTACCCGCTATAAATAGCAAAGACCGACTTGAAGATGACTCTACAAAAGCTTGGTGCCATACCGTCAAGCAAAATCTTGGTACTCCTACTTGTTTCTTTTCTTTCTTATTCTAGTGTAAACTTTGAAGTTCATTCTGGCCATAAGTCATGACATGTCAATTGCAATGGAGTAAAATAATGTAAATTTAATGTGTTGTAATTTTTTTTGATTAGTGTTCTAAGTCTCATATTTAATGTCATATAAAAAGTTTGACATGTCTTCGGTGCGATATTCATGGTTTGATGGCTATTGCTATTATTCTTGATCCACGTGGAAAAATGACAATGTTACATGCATGCTATATTGCCCTCTTTGGTGAAGAAAACTCAAGAGAATGTTACAAAGAGTTATAATTGCTTGTGTGAGTTGATGAATGAGTACCAAGTGCATAGTGGAGAAGAGGGTATGGCTACATCATCTAGTACTAGTGTTACAACAAGTGCTAATGAGGTGCTTTCAATATTTAAAACACTAGTCGCTAGTAAGAAAAGTACTGGGTGTAGTAAAACTAAAAGTTAGCTAGATCGCTATTTGGAAGAAGAAACTCTTCCTTGCACAAATGAGGAATTTGATATCTTGGGTTGGTGGAAGGTGGCTAGGACACGTTATCCTACATTGCGGATGATTGCTCGTGATATCTTGGCTATTCCAATAACAACAAGAGCTTCGAATCGACTTTTAGCACTAGTGGTAGAGTGCTAAGTGAACATCGCGATCGTCTCACTCCAACTATATTGGAGGCATTGATGTGCTCACAAAGTCGGGTTTCAAATGACCTTAAAGGTATGCAATTAGTGATGTAAATATTTCAAATTTTCTATGTGATTGGAAGTTAGTAATGTAATGCAATGTTTACTTTTCAGGTGAAGAAGGAGTTGAGGGTTTATGGATATGCCTTGAAGACATTGAAGAGGAGCTTAAAGATTGTTGTTCAATCTCAATCGTCGACTCTGATTAGCAAACCGTTTTATGGACATGTTTTTCATCTATTTGTTGAATTGTTGTAATTGAAAAATTTCGTATGTTCTACTCTTGTTGCAAACTTAATTTGTTTATGTGTGAGGAACTATGTCGGTTTGTATTTCTATTTTATTTGTCGAACTTGATTAGTTGTTTTGTCGAAATTGATGTATGATTTGCGATGAATTTTCTTAGTTGTTGAATGTATGATGCACTATTAATGTGTGAATTAAAATGAACTTGATGTGTGCATTGTTTGTGTGATGAGTATACCATGGCGATAGGTACCCACAGGCAAAGCATTGTTCATGAGTAAACGGGCATGCTTGCATGGCGACGGTACCATGGGCGGCGGGTATGGCGAGGTTCTTCGCCTGTCGTCTTCAGCAGGCATGCCCGTGGGGGAAAATAGGGGGTCGCGGGCATGGGTATGGGCGAGCACTACCCGTGCCCGCCGCGCCCGATCGCCATCCCTACGGGCCACCCTCCTCCTCCACACCCACGGCGCCCGCCTCTCCCACTCCCCATCCGCGGCGCCCACCCTCCTCCCTCTCCCTCTCCCACTCGCGCTGGCTCCTGCCTCCCACTCGCGCTCCCCACCCACGCTGCCCGCCTCCCACTCTCGCGCCACCCTCCCTCCCTCTCATCTCTCTCTCACGCTCCCCACCCACGCCGCATGAGGCAGGCAGTTGGGAATGGAAGGGGATGAGGCGCCGGCGAAGGCGCCAGATCTGGTTGTGCGGCTGCCTCCTTCGCAAATACAAAAGTATTTCTTTGTGTTCCATTTTGGGGGATTTGTGGGGCATTTGGGTGGTTGATTGGTGATCCTAGCGGTTGCGATTTGGGGATCTGACATACCACTGCTGCGATTTTCAGGGTTGGGTGCCGAAGCTTCTGATTTGGAGCCCACTGGAGATTCTCCGGCGGCGGGGTGGGTTCTGGATCTTGATGGCGAGACGGAGCAAGTCCCCGAGCGATCGGAGTCTCCGAAGCAGTGGAAGGCCAAGGCTGGCGTTAACCTCCGCAAGAGCTTGGCCTGGGACAACACCTTCTTCACCAGCGAAGGTTGTGCTTTGTCCCACCCATGAATCAAATCTTTCTGTTTTCTAATTACCGCGTGTTATGATAGACTTGTGCATCCTGAAGTACATATATAGCAGGTCCTAACATTTCACTTAGCAGCTCTTAAGATTTCCCTTTCTGCTCTGAAGTACATATATAGCAGGTCCTAATCAAATCTTATTCCTTGTTATATAGACTTGTGCATCATGATTTAGATACATAACAACTCCTAACATTACATAACAACTCCTAACATTTCTTGATGTGGGCAGGTGTTCTGAATACCGAGGAATTGTCCATTGTAAACAACACATTCCGCAAGGCGCTAGGTTCCAGGCTGCCTGGAATTGCGGAGGAAATGAGGAGGTTGGGGGAGTCAACGAACTCGACGCTGGAAAGCAAAAGCTGGATGCTCGAAAGCAAAACGTAAGAGTTTATCCTTCTAGAACATGAAGCCGCAAAAATGGAGATAACCAAGTAGCTCTTAGCAGATGCCTTTCTAATTCTCTGAGCTAAGAGTTTTTTGCAAAACAATTGTCATGTCATGCTCCTTAGTTCCGAATTTTTTATGGTAGAAATTGGGTGGAGAATTTTTACCTGTCTTTCAGTTGGTTGCTGTAGAATTATCCCTATCAGTGGTTCTTCTCGTAGGATTTTGCTCACATTCTGCAAGTTTTTCTATAAGAGTTCCAAAGCTGTGATTTTTTGTGTGTACTGCAAAAAGTTTAGAACTTTAGATATGTATTGCAAAGGTGTCTTCTTTTTTTCCTGTCTGTATGATTGGTCATTGGTGCCTATGTTCTGCGCTGTTTGTTTCGATCAGAACATTTGCAAGATCATTTACAATAGTTCATGATTTTTGTGTTTGCGAAATTATTTTCGATCAACAACCTTTGCAAGATTGTTGGATTGACTGTTGGGACCCAACTGTTTGGAGTTGTATGTAGCTATGATGTTAAATTGTGGTAAGGTTGGTGTAGATTTGGGGCCTATTAGTGTGCCTTATGAATTTTGGATGCCTTCTTCATGATTTTTTTTTGACAAGGGTGGCTCAACGTTGCTATTTTTAATCTGATTCTGGAGCTGAGCTTGGTTCAGTTCATGATTTTTCCTTGCATATTTGCTTCTTTTGGTTCTGCCTGTCAAAAAAGAGTAATTTGATGCTAATGTTTGTGCACGATCAACTGTTTTACTTGCTTAGATAGTGCTATGAGTATATGAGGCCATGTTATTGCAGCTATACTTTGTTTTAGCTATTGGTTATGGTAAACGGTGGAATCTTAGAGCAAATTGATGTGTATGTCCAGCAACGTCACTTTGGTTCTGCAATAATTTGTAAGGAGTGTTAGTATGTTACAGAAGTTGTCCTTACTATAATCCATGCTTCGTTTCTGGTTCTGTTCATTAAAAAAATTGTGCAATTTCAGAGCAAATGGTGTCAATGTTCATTTGCATTACTTGATGCACGGCTGCGAGTGATGGTGATGTGAAGTTGTGCTGGGTGGTGTTGACGAATGAGCAGCCCCTATTTGCTGGTTTGATACATCAACTTGTTAGTTAGTTGAGTAGTCAATGGGTTTGATAAGACAGTGTAATTACTTCCTTTTTCATAGTTCATGACGTTTGAACATTGCGTTCTTAGTTAAACACAAGTTCGCATGTGCCTGCAAAATTTTGACACCAGTGCTACGTTACATTGCTCAAATTCTTGGTGATGCATTTTCTCCACAATTTTTGTTGTATTGCCTAATTACGAAGGAGTTTATACTTCATTTGAGAACAATATTCTTATGTACAGGTCTTAGCTGGTTGAACGAGAAGAAAAAGGATAGTATGGGCATTTCAGCCAAGTGGGTTAAATCACTTGTTGGGATAAGAAAGCATGAAAAAGCGCAAAATGCTGAAAGCAGCAAAGCGGTAAGTCAGATGGTATTTACTATGGTTGGATATTATGGAATAAAAGTGAATTGTTTATGACTTCAGATTGGGTCCGTTTGCCCGTCCAATAGTAATACTTTGCTTATGTCATTTCATATTTTTCCTTTTATGAGCATAAAAGTTTATAGGTGTCATTTTGATTTTGTCTTGCCCTGTCCAAACATGAGGAATCTTCAAGAGTGATCGAAAAATTGACAGTTTACCAAAACTCACTGGAAGTCAGACAATGTTATTATTGTTGACATGTCTTTATCATCTGATATCCCTTAAGGTCTTGTTTGGATATGTGGGGAACTGGGGATTAGAAGGGATTGGCGGGGATAGGTGAAGATTTTAGTTCAATTGCCCCGCCCATTCGAGGGGATTGGGCCTAATGCCCACCTATCCAAAAAAGCCCTAAGGGTTATTCCCCTACTATTCTGTTCCATTGTTAGAAGTGTCACACACGAGAGAAATTTTGAAACCACTAGATTCCAGCATTGCTTAGAAGCTGTGCATCATGTAGTTAATGCTACCACCTTTTTTTTCTGTGCATTGACATTGCAAAAGTCCTTTTCTGTTCAGTGAGGGTAGCTTGGCTTCGAATAGGTGAATTTTGGGTTGTTAGTGTGAATCTATCCATGCACTTGGCATAATTGAGTGAAATCATGTACGGCTGGGGCAATACAGAAATGCACTGGGTTTTAGTTACTGGTTGTTCGTGCCTTAGCTTAAAAGTCACCGCTTGTTTTTATGGTTGCTTCCTCAATGGTTCTCAATTGCCCTCCAATTCTGAGCTTTTGGAATTTGGCTCGTTTATTCCATTTGCCGACACTCTGTTCTGAGGTTTATCTAAGCATTGACAATGGCGATTGGTGAGGGGTGGGTTTCATTTCTGGCAAGTGATCATAAACTTTTTGTGTGCACCTCTTTTGCTTTAGACCAAATCTTATGGCCTGCCTATGCAATAATGCAGCCTGTTGTTAGTGAGTGCATATTTGGTTCAGTGTACTACTTAACACCTTCGGAAATAATAGATACTCTTAGCCTCTCGGGTGAAGGATGGGCACACTCCAAATCAAATGCAGTTGTTCAAGTTTATTTGTTGGCTGCTGCTTACATGCAACTTAAGAGGTTTGCCATGCAGTGAATGTGGTACCAGAAGTGCAAAGAGAAGTTTAAATTTGCTATTTTCTCGTTTGCACTGGTTTACTGTTTTTCAGTACTTTATCATACCTTGTAATGGTTTTAACACCTAAGTTTTACATGTCAACAGACAACATTAAAGACTAAGTTCCTGTGTAGTGTAGTGAACTATCTTTTGGTCCGGTGCAAAGATAGTTGGATTAAATTCTATTAATTCTGCATGGAAATGAGGCAAAGATTTTGCATCCTGCTTCAGTGGCTTCAAACCGAAGGAGTGTTCACTTGTCATGCTGCTAGAACAGAGAATACATCGGTTTCCAACAGATGAAATTCCAAATGCTGCTAGAACAGAGAATACATCGGTTCCAACAGATGAAATTCCAATTGCCATGTTGTCATGTTGCTCCTTTTGCCATTGTTGTGGTAGACCTTCAGCTCTTTTTTTTTTTTTTTTTGCTCTTTAATTCAGGGGCTGGGTCTTTGAGGAAACAAGCAAGCAACCCTAGGATACTTTCTGATTCTCTGGTGAGTTACCTGCTTTTAGTTGAAGAGCTATTTCACATGATACATATGTTTGTAATTGTACTTAGAGAGCTTAAAATTTGTTTACTTTTTCTCTAACATGGTACTATAACCCTCTGAGATGAAACTAGAGAGCTGAAAACTGTGATACATACAATGTTCTAATATCAACATTTGCTGTTGTTTTGTAGTATCAAGTGAACTTTGTTAATAAACATATATGGAAATTTACTATACTTTCGTAATTATCTTCTGCTACCAAGTCTTGTTCTATTTAATTGATTGTTTAATTAATGGACTGGTATGCCCTCTCTTTTGTTCTTCGTAGTTTGCTGTGGAAAACAGTCAAATTAAACCAAAAAAAGACCAGCGCTGTACCAATGAAAATGCTGATAGACGAAGAATTCTCAAAAGATGTTACGCACACTTCACCAGGTGTTGTAGGAAGACTAATGGGTCTTGATTCACTGCCTTCATTTGGAGCCCATAGCCAGAATAGATATACCCAAAATCATGCACAGAAGACTTCAGCTGGTAATTCTCATGATAGATATGGTTTTTTTCGAAGATATCCCACATAGGAGAAGCATAGATGAGATGCCAGAGGTCAAAGATGTTTTTGAAGTTATGGAGGCGACAAGAATGAAGTTAAACCGGAGACCAAGATCTAGAAATGGAAATGTAACTTCCATATTTGACAAGACTGGCAATGTTGATTTAGATTTTGTAAGGCAGAAATTTATGGATGCACAAAACATCTTTCTACTGATGAATCCCTTCAGATGTTAGAAGAGTTCATTGAGACACTTGATGCATTGATATGTAATAGTGATATTCTTGTGGAATTTCTTCAAAAACTTAATCCTGTCACAAGGGACCTGCATGATCACCGTTCTCCATCTTTTACTGCAAATTGCATTACGACTTTTGCCATTGTTGTAAGCTTTTGATGATTAGAGCAGATGAAATTCCAATTGCTTGGTCTAGATTCGTTAGGATGTGTGCTTTTCATGATTCGTTTGGATGTGTGCTTTTCATGATTCAACTGTCATTGAGGCAATCACCACAGTTTCTTCAGCTTATCATGGTACATCAACTTTGTGTTGTCCTCTCAAAAAAAATTGTGTTGTGGCTTTGTTTTCTTGGTGTTCCTATTAGAATTGGGTGAAATGATATTTGAATAAATGCAACAATTGCTTGGTAAATCGCCATCAATGCAACAGACAGATTAATAGTCTGTATGAGATTGTCAAATTATGCGGTTTATGATCCTGTCTGTTGATATGTATCACTCGCTTTTGAGGTTCCGTTGTAACGCATGGAGTGTTTGTTCTATCATGTTGCACTAATGTGATGCTTGTAGATATATGAATCACTATCTTTTAATTGGTTGATGGAAAATATTATTTGTGTAAAGTTTGAGATTCCGTTGCAACGCACAGGCACCCTACTAGTGTGTGTGTGTGTGTGTGTGTGTGACGCCCGTTTAGTACTCCTGGGAGTATGTACTCTCACTTCCAATATACCACTTAAACGCATATATTATACTCCTTTATCATTTTCAGTATACTTAAATATCAATTATAAGATACTCCAATGCGACTTGATTGAAAAACTTTCATTGGAGCCCTTTGTTTTTTGCTATATACCTTTTTTCATATATAAAAGAAGTATATACACAAATTTTGCTATAAAAAGTGGAATGTAATGAAATTTTTCATAGAACTTACTTTGAGGTATCTTATAATCAGTATTGGAGTATCCTCAAATAGATAAAGAGGTATCATCATACGATTGGCCTCCGGAATAGATTTAATAACTATGCTTCAGTCACCATGTCATATACTTGAGGAGTTCAGTTGTATCTATATTCAAGCACACACACATAGGGACAATTTCATGGGATCTAAAAGAAGTTGAGACGTAAGTCCCCTAGCATGGAATTGTATTATATTTATCATGGCGAAGTTTTTGTATAGGTCCACGATGTCATAGATTGACGGTTCACCTATGTATCAACTGATTTACTGAAGAAAGGACCTATGAAACACCATTCTAAAATTTCCCCATCTGTTTTCTCACCTATTCGTCTCTCTCTGATTTCTCCCCCCAAATTATTCCCTTCCCAGTCTCATTTGTTGTTCTTTTCTTTCCGAGTAGTTTCATAAAACTCTATGTTTTGAGATATAGGTAACGCAAAAACCCATGATTACAAAAATTTTCAAAGAACCGCATATTCCTAGACAAAAGGTTTCAAAAAACTACAGGTTTGTGATATCTCGTTCCATCCAACGTGATATGATAGGTTCGATCTTACATGTCGGTCATACTAAGAAGTAGAGCTAACCTATTAGCCTCATTTACTAAATTCAAGCCCACCTATATACCACGGTGAGCAGAGCGACATTCGGTGATGGTAAGTCGACATTTGCCAAGCAAAAGCGGCATTTACGACGATCAACAATGACCGAGAGGGCCTGGAAAGGAGTGTAGGTGGGGCCTACTTGTATGTCTGACTAACAAAAACGGCCCACCTATCATATCCTATTGGATGGAACATGATAGGGCGGATCTGGGGTTTTTTGAAACCTTTCGTCCAAGAACATGTGATTCCTTGAAATTTTTTGTAAAACCTAAGGTTTTGCGTTACATGTACCCTGCCTGTTAGGTTCATAGCCAAACATGCCACAGTTTGCCACACTATGAGTTACACAAGTTTGACTAAGTTAGGTGTTCGTTTAGTCCGTAGTCACACATGGGCAAGATTCCTTTTTTGTCACAGGTCCCACACATGAGTGGCTCAAAAAAGTGTGACAAGATTCTTATCGTGGTTTCACTTTGAACCATGCTAAGCAAGTCTTTTTACTTTACACCATCTCTTCTTACTTTTTGTTTCACTTTACATCACATCTTCTTACTTTTTGTTTCACTTTGCATCAAGGAGCGTCCTAACAGTGAGAGAGAAAGATAGGAGGCGTGAGGAGAGCTTGCCGGCAGCGAGGCACGGCCGGCGAGGTGGCAGCAACCTGAAAAATAGATGGAGCCATTTTGCCGTTGCCACTATTGCTATGGCCACTGCTAGTGCTGCTCCAGCTATTCTTCTCCGCTTTCGACCCTTTTCCTAGCTCCATCTATCTCCTTTTCTCTATCTCGTGCCTCGCCGACGCCTCCTACACCTTCGGCGAGCACTGAAGAAGACGGTCAAATCCTTATCTTGTTCAAAGTGCAACATATAGTAGGAAGATATGGTGCAAAGTAAAAAAAAATTACTAATGGTGGTGCAAAATAAAATCACGATGAAGTTGCATTGTCTAAAGTAAAATTGACTCTCTTTTTTTTTACCGGAAAGCGTGGCACCGAATTTCATGAAATAACTTTAGACGAGTCTGAAAAAAAAAACATCTGTAGCACCTTCGGTGACGTTATAATATGCTGTCTCTTTCTTTCTTCGTCACAATTTGTTTGTACTGCCGGCGACGGGACAGAACGAACCAGACGTCTTCCACACCGAAGTCTTCTCCTGTATCCGTAAAAAAAAAGTCTTCTCCCGTAGGCGTGGAGCGGAGATCCATCCCGACTTGGGTTGATTTCTTGTTTTTGCTGGTAAGGAACCATAGCTTGATTGGATGGATTGTTATCTTCCTTTCTCCCCGTTTAGTTTGTTGCTGGTTTGTTTGCTGCGTGGTGCCCTTCTAATCTAATCCATCCATCCATGATTTGATTAGGTTCTTCTTCTTCAGGGTGCAAGAGCGATCTCAGTTGAGTAGTTGACCCATAGGATTTGGTACCCTAGGTGAGATGGTGCCGTTTATTTTCCAGAGATTTTGGGGGTTCAACTGAACCCCCATTCCCCTCGTTAAGTCCGGCCCTGGAACTCAAGATTCAAGAACCATCTCCAATGGATGATGCAGTAGGGAACATTCTCGCGTCTCTCGGCCGCGTACGCCTCGGCGACCTCGCAGCCTTCGAGGGCCTCCCTTCTGACAGTTACAAGATATGCGTATCGACTCTGACGCAGTCGCTGGCTCAGTATTCGGCGGCCATCATTCAGCTGCCTCCGGCTGAAGGTGCCTTGTTAAGGTCCGGTTTGGACTCCGCTCGCCTGTTATTCCATCAGCGCGGGTATAATCCGAGCGAGGTTGTCCACTCGGATGACGCCCGCGAGTGGTGCAAGACTTCTGGTTACTATGCAGATCCTCAAATGTGGCTGGAAATGTATGATTACAGGCCTGGTATTACTGTGACAGAGCCCAATGGAGCGATGGAATTGCCTCCGTCAGGGCTACCTGACATATTCTCAGTGCTTGGGAAAGTTTCTCGAGATATCTTGGATGCAATTAGCTTCTCGTTGAATTTGACGGCTGCGCTTACTGAGATACTCGACAACACGCCCTTGAGAAGTCTGGAAGTATCGTCCTCTGTTCTTTCTGCATGTTGTCATTCAAGGCCGTCATTCGAAGGAGCACAGCAGCATAGCATCGCTTCTCAGGATGATGGGGAATTGCTCATGTTTTCTGAGCAGGAGCAACAGATTGATAAGACTTTGCTTACCCTAGTTAAGTCAGATAGGTCAGGCCTATATGTCAAAGATTTGCATGGACGCTGGATTCTTGTTGATGGGGACCTTGGTCCAAATGATGTTGTTGTCTATCCTGGCCTTGCGCTTTATCAGGAAACTGCTGGCTATGTAAATCCGGCTGTACACAAGACAGAGGTTGGAAACTTGCAGGGATGTATGTTTGGGCGGTGTTCTTTTGTGTTCAAACTCATGCCTAGATCAGTTGCAAGGCTGAGTGGTTCGGAGATGAGAGCTGCTGGCCACGGCATTGATGCTCAGTTTCAGGTCCCAATACCAGTTAATGATTTCATGCAGACAGATCATTCCGCGGATCAACTTTTTCCCAAGAACAATGAACCATCGTCTCTTGCAGAACAGGATTGTAAGTGTCTCCCAGTCTTTACTATGTAAGTTATACTTGAAGCTGCTGCTGTGCCCCGTACTGTCACTATTTCCTCCAGGCCAGCCTCATTAACTTAGGACACATGATAATATGTAAGATACCATTTGTTCATTCAGAAAAAAAAAAAAGGGCTAAGTGGCACCAATTGATCCTCCAGCATCACATGTAGCCATTATTAAGTTCTTCCTTTAGAACCAACACTTGCTATATCTGGTACATCTTGTCATTAATGTGTTCTCGGCTAGGATGCACAGGTACGTGATACCGGTACGCCGGTACGGCGATACGGCATTTCCTAAAAAACTCTGGTACGTCGGTACGGTAGTATATATATAATAAAAGTAATAAAAATATATAATATAAAAGATAACCGATAAACTCATACTATTACATAATAAGGTCATACGACTTGGTTCAACAACCCTACGGTCCATAACAACCATAAACTTGTACCACTCATGGGTGCTGGGCTGCTGACCGGAGCACCGAAGCTGGGGAAGCACCCAAGCCAAGAGAAGAGGTGAGAAACCAAACAAGGAAACAAGATCAATTTCGCTATTTCAGGAAATCAGCAAATCAGAGGGATGAAGAAGGTACCGGCCAAGAACTCAAGAAGGGAACAAGAAGAGGGGAGAAGAGGAAGTACCTCGCCGGAGCCTTGCCGGAGCATCTTCAGTCTGAATCCAAGCCGGAGCCGGGAGCTCTCTGTTGCAACTTGCAACTGGCGGCTGGGAAGAGATTAATGCAAATGTGAATGCTGGCTAGGGTTACTGGGAGCTCTCTGGTTAGTGGTTACTGCTTACATGCATCTTCATGGGCCGAGATGGGCTGGGCTTCTTGTTCAGTTTCATTGGGTCGCATCAGATTCGAGCCGCATCGAGTGGTATCCAGTTTTTTGTTTTATTTTAATTTAGAAAATCCCGATACCTCTGGTACTCAGACGAGTCAGACCAACCGCATTCAAGACGGGTACCGCACCGGTGTTGGTACAAGCACCGAGCACAAGATCGGGCGATCAGAGGTTCTCGGTAATCTATACGATACATAATAAGATGTGATCTCACAAAAGTGTAATTCATTTCCGGGTAGTGGAGTGTGGGGGTGCATAACTGTGTTCTTTACAGGCTGCTTATCATGAATATTATTACATATGTTTTTTTGTGCTCTTCATTATTATTGATTAACATTATGGGACTTCAGGAGTTCCAAGGGCATGTCAATGGTATAAAGAAACCTAATTTGAAATCAGGATATACTTGATAGTTCCTTTGGACCATCCTTATGGAGTACTATGCTAAATGTTGGATGCGGTGAATCCAATTTTCATGACTTCATGGATTACAAAACTGGGGATCTCATAACACTTTATTGGAATACCATGTATTGATAACTTGTTGAATTGTTTGGTGTAGCAGCATTTACCTCTGTGATGAAGAAAAAGAAGGGAAGTACAAGAACTAAGCCACTCCCTCCTTCCAAAAGACTTCGCCTAGAGGCGCAGAGGGTGCTCAAGGAGCGAGTCCAGGATATTGCAGACAAGAAAGGCATCAAACTGAGATTTTGCACTCTCAAAGAATGTGAAAGCCACATACGTTCGTTGGACAGTCCATGTGAGAACATCAGAATTGAAATTGGATGGCCACCAGGGGTTCCATTTGTCCATCCACATGACCTCCCAAACAAGGCAAAGCTGGGGTTCCTGGAAGCTTATGAACCTGGATGGACTGCCTCCCAGCAAGACTTGGAGTTAAGTTTTACTGAACCATGATAACCGCCTTCTTGCTTAACTTTCTCCGTGATGGCAGTGCTGAAGGTATAATAGTACTTATTAGGTTGCAAATCATTTCAATTGTTGGAAGGTACAACATACAAGCAGGAGACCCGCTTGGTTTCATTGATAGAGATAGAAGTAATATACATATATATTAAGGACAATAGTTTGTGGTTACTGCACAAAGCTGTGACTTGCACGTGCCCTATTATCCAAACATTGTTATATCTTGTAGAAGCAGCCTGGGAACAGCCTTTTTTTATATTTTGTCAATCGTCCATTAATAATTTGCACTCTGTTTGCTCCTACCAGTTTCCAAACCCCAACTGTTTGGTTGTTTCTATCACACCCTGGCAAAAATTGGTAATTTGTACTGACTTTGCCCTTTGCTACCGCTCTCCAAAACCTGTCCTGGAGTGCCAACCACACCAAAAACATGCACTTCAATGGCACCCAAGCCTTCCAAATGAACATTTTGAATGGAGTTCTAGTCGCATCTGCACACTATATAAGCCAATTTTGCAGATTGTTGACTGTAGGATGTCCAAATCCAAGTGATTTTGTTCTGCATTCCTGTTTGCAGCACTGTGGCCCTGAGCTTTCCCTAGATTTCAACATTCTCGAATAGGAGCTGGATAGTGAGGCTGTGTCTGATGTCTTCTATATATCTATCACCAGCCATGATCACTTGCACTGATTTGGTTTTTTCAATTGGAATGTTCGTAGAGGTTTGCTAAATTTCTGTTAGTGCTTGGACATCAATCCTTCGAGAGTTCCAATTGCGATATTGTTGACTATGCATTTTACGAACAACTTAACAAATTTAATATGCTTTTACATGTTACTATGTACTACTAACATACCCACATCTGAATTCTCTCTTCTGCAGGAGCCAGTCTCTGTAAATTTAGATGCATTACCAACCCTGGATATGTTTTGAATTGCCAAGGTTGGCCAGTAGTTTGATCTCACCTACATGTTGAGGAGGTAGGACTATATACTGACACCCAAATGCCGTTGACACATACTTGTAGCTTCCAGCATGTTTTAAGTGCAACTACCTGCTGTTGTGGTTGTAAACGGTGCCTGTCGTTGTATGAATCAGTTGCCAACTTGCTATAATTTCTTCTTTCATTCTTCATTGGTTTATCTGAATGACGAGGAGAGACGGATATCATACTATTTACAAAGTTCGTGTTAAGTTAATCTGCAACATAGTTCACCCAAAGCTGAAAATTTTAGGCCCGAGTCGGGAAAAATTCCTGTGTTCGAAACAAACAGGCCTTGTGGGAGTAGAGTTTTACCGATCGGTTTAAAAATTGGGGCTGCCCAGATGACGTTTGTTGCGCTCCTTTTCTTTTGTAAAAGTTTTTTTTTATATAATAACACAAAGCAATTTTGCTGCTGTGGGGATCCAATTGTCACACGACATGCTCTGAGGTAAGAATGTCGTCACAACTGAGATGATACATTGACATTTCATAGCCAGATGACCCGGTGGCAGACAGGACTAAAATTTAGGGGTAAAAATAGGACGTTGCTGCTTGCCTATGTTACCGCCTGCTCACCCGACCGTGCGTTGCTTACTTGCTCTGTCGGCTGCCACACTTAACACTGCCTTGTGCTACGCAGCGCTGCTCGGTTGCCGTCGTTCCTCATGCCTATGTGAGCCACTTATCGTGCTGGCCACGGCGCTAGTCGCTAGGGTTCACTATGATAGAGATTGAGGAATTGGTTAGGGATTAGAGCGGAACTCGATGTCTGGTCGAAATTTTCGGACCGGGCCGGGCCGGGCACGGCCCACGACACGACATGGCCCGGTCACCCTGCTCCCTTCTTCTTCTCCCCGTCCTCCTCCCTAAGCCCTAAGCCTCGCCAACCCCTGGGCACCACGCCTCCGCCTCGCGGCTTCCATGACCATGCCTCCTCCTCATGACGCGACCTCACACCTTAGAGGCTCCCATGCCCCGCCAGGAGCCCGCGCCTCCTCGCCTCGGAGGCCTCCCTCATGACCGCCGAGGAGCCCGCCACCTGAGCCTCCACCTGACCCGGCGCCCTCGTCGACCCTGGCCTCCATGACCCGCCGCTGCGTCGCGACCCGGCGTCGCCTCGTCGACCCGCCGCCTCCTCGCCTCCCAGCCCTCACGACGCGTCGGCGACCACGCACCTGGCCGCCCTCCTCGCGCCTCTCCTCCCCACGCTATGTGCGGCTGCGCGACAATGACGCCCTCCTCCTCCGCCTGCTCAGGGCTCAATCACAGAAGACTGACGGCGACGCCATGATGCCTCCTCCTCCTCTCCGGTCTCGGCGATCAAGATAAAGACTGCGGCGCCCGCTTCTCATTTCATGCCACGGCCACCTCCGACCCTTCGTCTCCCAGCACAGACCGGTAGCCACAAGCCACGGCAGTGCTCGGGCCGGCTGGCCGTGCTGCAACCGACACTATTCGTCTTGGCCGGGCCGCCCATCAGGTCAGGTGGTGGCCTGTGCACGACCTATAAACAAGACGGCCGAGCAGGTTGCTTTTGGCCGGCCTACAAGATGTCGTGGCTTCGGCCGACCCGACAGTTCGGCCTATTTGGCCACTCTGCTCACCCACAATGTATGGTAGCTTCAAATGGACCCAAAAAGTTTACATTTTAACCCCTACTTTCTTTCTATTTATCACTTTAGTCCAAATTTTTGCATAAAGAACTCTAGAAGCAGAAAACCTATTACAAACTAGGCCCCTAGCCCACCTATCAGCAAGCCCATCCCTCACCGTTTCTTTTCTCGCACCTCTCTCTCTCTCTCATTTCACTTTCCCCTTCCTCCCAATTCACTCACCCCGCCGTGTAGCTCCTCGTCACTGCCCACCGGCTCAAGGTTGTCATCGGCTAGAGGTCGCCGCTAGGGATGGCATCGTGGCCAATGGTACGGGTAGTGCTTCGCCCATACCCATACCCATGACCCCATTTTTGCGCCACTGGCATGCCCATGAAAGACGACGGCAAAGAACCTCGCCCATACTAATGCCGCTCATGGTACGTCACCATGGCATGCCCAGTTACCCATGAACAATACACTACACCTGTGGTACCCATCGCCATGAAGCATACTCATCACACATAAACAATGCACACAGCATGACATCAAGTTCATTTCAATTCACACATCAATAGTGCATCACACATTCAACAACTAAGAAAGTTCATCGCAAATCACACATTAAGTTCGACAAAACAACTAATCAAATTCAACAAATAAAATGGAAATACAAACTGATAGGTACAAATACATATGAGGCATTGTTGTAATTCCCATACGATTCCTCTAAGCTTCATAGAGGGCTGCTGGCGTTGTTAGATGACAGAACTTCAAGATATGAGCTTCAAGATTCCTATAAGGTCAAATGAAGCAGTTTCAAGATATGAGCTTTGATAATATTACGAAAATTCTATTCCACCATTGTGTTAGATGACGAAACTCCTCTACTGCATCAAAGAAAGAAATGGTCTGATTGCAATGAGAGATTAAAGTCGACAGATGAGAGAATTGCAAGAGACTTGACCAAAGTGGTTGGGTAGTTGGTGATCTAGTCAGTGGAGGTGAAAAACCATTCAATTGTTCAAGAAGAGGATTTTCTTGCATGTTACTCTGGTGGAACTTCACTCAGAATTGGGATTTCAATCAACCCGAGATTACCAATAACCTCATTGAAAATAAAAATATCATTTGAAGTTTGCTCTTGTTCAGGTTCCTATTATGCACCGATCTATACAAGTTGAAATCCACCTTAGAGCATCGATTACAACAAGCGCATTGAACAAATCAAGATACCAAATAGGTATCGGCGATGTAAATCGATGTAAATCTCAACCACTATTATTAGCATGTAGTAGTACTAGATCTACATATTAGAAATAAGAACTAGATCATGCACTGCCGGGACGGAGGCGTGGTTGGCCGGGAGGAGGCTGGCCGGCAGAGGTGGCCGCCCAAGACTATCAATGGCGAGGTCGCCGAGGAGATCGCCGATGGTCAAGAAGGCCTCCGACTCTCAGATCTCTTTGGCCTCGCCTCTCCAAGGTCTTGGGCGCAGGACAGCAGATCTGTTGGAGGACGGTGGAGGAGGCGACGGCGTTGAGGAGGAGCAGGCGGATCTGGAGGAGGACGGCGGGAGGAGGCGGCCGGCGTGCGGCGGTTAAGGTGGAGGAGGATGGGGCAGGCCGCCGGAGGACGGGCAAGGGGACGACGAGGGACTAAGGAGGAAATGAGATCTGGATTGGGAGTGGCCGAGCGGGGACGGAGGCGCGAGAAGAGTTTCGCGGCGGCGGGAAGTGGGAGCTAGAGCACAGGTGTGATTGCAGCCGACTAGGGTTTTAGAGAGTGGGGTGTGACGGTGTCCCACATGTCGGTGTAGCGGTGTCAGGCGAAACGGTGCAGGTGGAGCTTACCCATGCTCGCGCGCCGTTTATCCGATGGGTAAGGAATTGTGCCCGTTTTCATGCCCGTGGGCAAAGAAAGACGCCCATACCCGCCTCCATTAGGGTATTCGCCCGCGGGTTCGCGGGTAATCGGGCACAATTGCCATCCCTAGTCGCTGCTGTCCGGATCTGGTCTTCACTGCAACCCGGGAGTCGCCATTGCCGATAGAGTCCGGCGTCGCCATCGCATCCCACCTCGCCCCCGCCGCCGCCCTCCTCGTCCGCTGCGACGGCACTTCTTCACCCACACTGACCGCGATTCGCCACTTCCTCCACCCGCTCGTCACCACCCTCACCTCGCCGAATCCGGCCATCGTCGCCCTCTCTCTGTCGTCATTGTCCTGTCGGATCTAGTCGCCGACGTCCAGATCTGGCCAGATCCGGTCGTTGCCGCCATCCCGACCGTGTCTTTGTCTTCCCGAGCATTTAACAATGTTTCGTGGGCTAAGGAGATTGCTTGAAGTGGTCTCGAGCAAAAACGCGTGATGGAGGCATGCCTTCTGCAGGCTCCTCTCACAGTGTAACACACCGTTACACTAGCCCAACACGAGCCTAAATGCTCCTAAAATAACAAAGTAATAATTTAAAATATAAGATATTATATTAAATTTCGATAGAACCTTCTTTGTATAATTAACCATAGAAGTTTCTAACAAATATCAATAACATAATTAATAAATTCAGACATCCAATTTAAATCATAATCATAAAACTTCCATGAAACGCTAATCAACTTTATTACAAAGCAACAGATGCATAAAGACATAACCAATAAAAATCATTTTGACAGGTTTGCTCAATTATTAATTCATAGTCCAAAATTAATCATTCATAAGTGGTTCGTGGTGGTGTGCATCAGATCTTATTACCAGCTCTTCTCATACAAGACGTCCGCGTAAGAGGTACATAAAAAATATAAACAAACAGCAAATGTGAGTCCATGACTTAACAAAGTACAATTAATACAGTAATTCGATATACAGCTTGGTCACAATCATTCCATCACACTTATTCATATCAAATCAGCTCATATGCTCATGCAATACAAATGCCACAGATGCACATTTTCTTCTCTTTGCATTTACCAGTAATGCGGAGTATGCATCCGTCGATGCATAACCATGCGTGTGCCTTCTAGAACAGAGACCATAAACCCACACTCCACAAGTGTAGGGACCTCAAACCCGTCTAATACATGACGGGGACCTCAAAATCAATACTTAGCCACCATGTGGCTAAGTCTCAAGGATAATGACATGGTGCATATGAATCCATTCATTTATCCAACATAAGCATGTAACGATCAACAGTGATATTCATGAGTAAAGAACATAATCATAAAACAAGCATTCATGAACAATCACTTTAATTGTTCTACCACTAATTGTACTTGCCTCAACCGTGTGAAGCTTGATGACGCGAAGAGGGCGCTGCCCCTGGAATCAAACCACCACCTGAATATTTGTAACAACCATACTAAGAGAACATTTCTGGACAAGACATTGCTAGAAACAAATATGTGACTAACTACGCTCCCTAGCGCAACCCAAAACACCACTCCCATGAACATCGATCTGTCCTACAACAAAACAGTCTTCTTCTAAAAATCATAACTTTTCATCTATTTACCCAAAATTGGTGTTCTTTGATTCTCTGGAAGGCTTATTAAATTACCAACATAAAACTAGTCGGTGAGCTTCCCAAATTCTGTCATCCTCTATCCGTACCAAACGGATTACTAAAACTACTAAATCTCATCAAGGGTTCTACACAGCGAGACTAAAACTTACGTAACTTTCAGTAAAAATATCCAAAAATTACGTTCTCTAGCTTTCTGAAAATCTTATTAAATTACCTACAACTTTCATGTTGGTGATATCCTCTAAATAATTAGTTAACTAATTTCTAATAACCAGTTAACACTCGTTGCAAGAATTATGACAGGGCCTCTAAACAGCGACGTTGCAAAAATCATATCTTTTGATCCGTTCATCCAAATGACCTGATCCAAGATCCTACGGAAAGCTTATGACACTACCCACAAATCTCTAGGAAATGGCCAGACCAGAATTTGCTATTAACAACCCTTAAACGGCCGAGCACTACAGACTACCAGAAATCAATCTAATACCGACATTGCCAAATCGCAAGACTACAAGGCTAATCAAACGGGGTCGGGGGGTACCCTTGGAGAATCCGCTGAAGAACGCAGGAACCACCACGTGATCCCTCTCCCCTCCCATCTCCCCTTCCCTCTTCTTCCTTCTTCTTGGCCGGCCACCACAATGGAGATCTCCTTCTTCCTCCAATTGGCCAGTAGCAAGGAGCTTCACCAAGGAAGGAGGTGTCACCAAGATGCCGGACAGGATGGAGAGGCGCAGAGGTGATGGAGGTGGCGGCCAAGGGAGGAGGAGGAGATGGTGACCAAGGAGAAAGGGGTGGCGCCTAGGTTTGGTCCACCCTGTGGCCTGGCCGCCTCCACCTTGGGCCCAACATGTTGTGGGCCAGAGCCCATGACCAAAGTTGTTCAAACTTTACAAAAAATCCCCTCTAAACTTCATTAATTCCATTTTCTAATTGGTTCTCCTCCTGAATTCTTTTCTTCTTACTTAATTAAATTTAAGGTGTTAATTCTATTTTCCAATTAGTTCTCCTCCCTGAATTCTTTTCTTCTTACTTAATTAAATTTAGGGTATTACAAACAGTTTGCAACCACCCGGTTCGTCCCAGTTGTACGCCCAATGTCGTGGTTCGTCTGAGTTATAAGCCCAATGCCGACGAGAGATCCAAGGCACCCAGCCAACATGGAGCATTATACATGCCCTTAGGGGAACATCTAGGGTTGTATGTTGCAGGGATAAAAGAACCAGTCCGAAGCACTTCCCTTGTTGCTGGCCAGGAACAGTAACCGGTCGGTTACCGGTTTTCTCGGCCAACAACCAGGATGAAATTCGCTTAGATTTAATTAAAAACAGTCAAAATTTGAAATTTAGAATTTGAATTTGCAAAAACCAACCGAGATTTTGTATCCCGAACCCTGGCCGGTAACCGGCCGGGTTTTTTAACCCTGATATACTGGCCGGGTTTTTCCCTGATATGTTGTCAGACCCGGTAGGTACTGTGCACACAGATTTCAGGAATTTTACACCCACTTTAAACGGAATGCTGATACCAAGCATAACACAAGATGGATGGAAGAAACGCAAAAATAAAGAACACAGAAAAAGAAAAGAGAAACAAGCTGACCTGTGAACCACTCGAACCGGGCAGTTACCGGCTGCAAACTGGGATACAGGATTTTTTTTTTCTCTCTCTTGAAAAACACGTACTTGTAACCCTGGGTGGTAAAATGACTATCTTAACAATACACGCGTGAATAAATGAATATACTTGTCCACACCAGGTTAGCAAATATACATTTCACGTATATAGAGGCTTTTGAGAGTTGCGGACTAGTGCTGGACCACTAGCCCCTCGATTTTTACTCTATCTGAACTAAGCGTACAAACACAAGATAACCCCCCAAACTGGAAACATTGGGAAAGGAAAATCCCAGCGCTAAATGGAAGAAGAAGAAATGTAGCTCTCAGCGCTCAAGCCTAATGCTCGTCTTCTGAGACGATTTCGTCCACTTTATTGTCATCAACTACTTGACCTGAAACTGGAAGCAATGCGCTTGAATCTCCAGTCTCATCTACAGGAGCCGGTTTCTCCGTCAGCTTCTCTGGGTCGCCAGCGCTTCCGGCGTTGTCTAATAGATTATCTTGTTTCGACTCCTCTTCATCACATAATGCAGGCACTGCAGCTGGTCTGCTGCTTATCCCAGGTGCATCAACTATTGGCAATACAGAAAATTGTGTAGGTGAATCACCTGATACAGACAATTCGCTTCTCAGAGCGCCGGAGTCAGGGGTATCCCTTGCTGGTGATCTACAAGATCCACTATCCATGTCCTCAGTTCTCTGACAACCAGTTTCAGGAGCTTCTGACCTTGGCGTGCAAGTAGCAGCAATAGCTTCTGAACCTTCCATGATTTTGTGTCTCTCTTCAAAAGCGGAAGGAGGTAACCCATCTTGCCCCTGACTGCCAGCTGAACATGATGATGGAGAGTTCAAGTTGAGTGAAGGGGCACCATTATTGTGATCAACTGCAGGAGACGTGGATGAAGCTTCCATGAATGGTGGTGCTGAAGGAGTAGAGCTGTGTTCACCTTGCCCAAATCTGATTTTGGAATGATCTGTATGGGGGGAAGCCTGCTGAACCTTGTGGACTCTTCTCTTCTTTGGAGCACTCCTCGGGTCCTTTGGGCAAGAAAGGCGAGGTCCTGGGATAAGGAATGGAGGTATTGATGGTTTTTGTTCTCCAAGAAGTAGGCACACAGACTGAGCAATTGCTGAAACAGTTGCCGGTAGCTCACATTCAAGTGGCTTAGATGGAGGAGCACGCACAGCCTCCTGAAGCCAATGCGGTAGCTTGTTTGATTTTGAACCTCCAATGTCACCAGAGTTCTCAAGTAGAGGATTTGAGTGCTTTGTGTGATTCAGATTCATCTCAATGGGTTGTTTGCCTAACTTAACGAGCCGCTGCATCTCATTAAACAAATTGACCCGCCCATCTGAAACACCATGAAGAAGAATGTTCTCATGAGAACTTGATCCAACTTCATTCTGCTGAATGGAACTACTGTTTTGTCTGTTCATGGGCAGTGAGCCAATGCTTTCCTTCATAAAAGGATTTTGCATAAACGGTGGGACCAGTCCAACATCAGGTATCTCCCATTTGTCAAATGTGCTGCCAGAAAAATCTCCACCATAACCCGATCTATGCTTTAAATCCAGCAATGGTGTCAGTGATGGACCACCCTCACTAGAATTCATGTAATTAGCAGGCTCAACATGAGGAAATCTGGAGGGTATATCACTGCAACCTAACTGAATACCAGTTAGGTGGGACTGCAACTTAAGTGGCTCCATCCTCAATTTGGAGAAGTTACTTCCATTCAGTGCCCGAGACATCATTGCATCAGATATTCCAGGAAACAATGTAGAGTTGGAACTTCTGGTGGCTGTAGACATTGGTTCCTCTATTATTTTCTGCTCCTCCAAAATCCATCTTGAGGCCAGCTCTTCATTAGTTCGGTGGTTCAAAAACTTCAACTTTGGATCTCTAAGCATGGCATCCCAGTTACCCCTTCCATGCCTGCGAACTCCAATCCACAAAGCATCAAGTTCATCTTCTGACCAATAATCTGGTTTTGACCTCTTTTTCAAGAATTTGTTTGTGGCATACTGAGCACGCATTATTATATTGTCCAAGACCTTCTTGTGATTTTCAGGCATGGCTAAATGGCTTGATTGAACTGGGCTAATACCTAGCCCTGGAAGAAGACCAGACATATCTGCAATGAACTTGTGTTTTTGCTTTGAAGTTCCAGCAATATCTGCCATGAAGTTTGGTAGCAATGAACTATTTGGCATTTCTGGGACAGAATTAAGAATATATTCCTTATTAGTGCCCAGTGAGAAGTTGGGAAATAGATCTGGTACCGACTTCAGTATGCTTCAGTGTAATATTGTCTTCCAAACTAAAGTTCGAAGACCCAGCTTCCCTGAAATGAAGCAATGGAAGATCCAGGATTTTCGACAGGGTCACACAGCCCTTCCCAGATATAGGAGGAATCTGCACACAAGAACCTTGTTATTCTTTTTTCTGCTAATCAATGTAACTCTTAAACATGATTAAACGAAATGGCATGCTCTGCTCAAGAGAATGGCTACTCTTTGCTCTAGCAACAGTTAATCCGTAAAATCAAATTTCAAAAAAAAAATACAATCAGGTTGCTTGCAACATTTACTCTTAATACAAATAAAGTGGACTAGTATCTTAACTTCTAAATTATGAATAAAAAAACATGAACAATAATAAAGTGACTATGAAATGATGCAGAGGACAGGAGTGTCAAAATAAGGAGCATTGCCAAATAGAGAGAGCACATACAGGATGGAAGGGGAAGTAACTATCTGGAATGATGTTATTCAGCCTTCGCAAAGTCTCCTCAGATGAACCAGGAAACATAGGCTTACTAGGAGCTGATTGGCCATCATTTTTTTGTTCACTAGAATGGTCAGCACCAGGAGTAGACAGCGGTTTGTTGGCTACTTCGCCACTAGCTCTTTTTTGTTCCTTCATGCTTGGCCCGCAAATTGAATTTTTGTATGAGTTCACCTGATCAGCATTTGGAGCACAAAGGCCAAGGACGGGTAAGAGGTGATGTGGAGCCCCTGGATTTAAGACATCTGTCGTCTTTGAGTGGTGCTTCGATGAACCAGCATTTCCGGAAAGCTTTGCATAAAGCTCTTGAGGGATTTCAGGATATCTCTTTGCTTTCTTCGAGGATTGCCTGATTTCTGCGGTTGATTCACTGAAACGTTTGGCGCCAGATGGCTGCGCAGAATTGGGATCTTCTACAATTCTTAAAGGATTTACACCATGTTCATTAATACTAGAGTCATATAATTTTATGAACTCTTCAAGTTTATCATCAGCGTAGTTCTTGATTTTGTGCCGCTGTGCAATCCTTTCCTTTTGCCTAGCCCGGAGTTTTCCACTGTTACAATCAGAAGTAAATCAATGCCTGAAGACGAAAAATGCACATGCAAAAGCAAGTGGGGATATGGGGACAGGGAGGAAGGAGGAGGGCATACTATTTTTCCTTCAAAGCCAGTCCAGCTGCGGTGTATTCTCGCTTTGTTTCATCCCCTCATCAGAGTCCTGTATAATAATATCAGCAAATAATTGCATAACTACATAAACTATTGAAATATAAGAGGGAAAGGCAAATAGCAAATGAAAAACACAATGCAGTCAATATCTTTGGAAGTCTCAGAATATTATATTTATATGGAAATCATGCAATATTAGTCAAGATAGATCAAACAATTAAGGAATTCTGTGATATCTATCTGAATTATAAGGAAAAACATAGAATTTAGTGTAAGCAAAAGGAAGTTCCATTGGCCATTTGATGCTTCAAGACACTCAAGTTTGTACAATGCCTGTGATTCAGACTATAGTTCTCGTTTGTCATTAGAATTGAACAAATACTTATATGTTCTGTCAACAAGGTCAAAAGATCCGCACTACAGACCACCAATGGTCAATTCAAAATACTCCCTTCATTCTCAAATACTTGACACTTTTGACCAAATCACGCATATGAAGGTAATCATGTTTTGGATAAAATGTGATCCAAATACCCTCTAATAGCATCACAAGCACAAACAATGAGGTAAAGTGATGGGAGATGGGTGTAGT
This sequence comes from Phyllostachys edulis, assembly GCA_036346405.1. Lineage (NCBI taxonomy): Eukaryota > Viridiplantae > Streptophyta > Magnoliopsida > Poales > Poaceae > Phyllostachys > Phyllostachys edulis. The sequence goes on from JAYEVD010000535.1 coordinate 83,068, forward strand.
TAATACAGGTAGTTCTGGAGCAAAATTGTAGGTCAAAAGTGATAAGTATTTGAGAACAGAGGTATATATACATTAATCTACATTACAGTAAAACCAATCTTGCAGTCTTTTAAACAAAGCACTTCTGTGCGCAAACTGGAGTCTTCTAGGCATATCTCAAAAAAAAACTAACCAATAGATGAAACCTGGTGTCCCAAAATCATTCTGGAGCCAAAACCACCAGCTGCTGACACTCTGTTCGGATGTTCCTATGGCAGATTATGATATTTTTTCATCTATTTGACAGTGTTATGAAATATAATAAAGAATAGTACAAAAATCATTAAAACAGCCATAAAGAAATAACCCTAACTAGCTGATTTTCCAAATCCTTTAGTGGGTGGAATAAGAAAAACTGGCCCTAGCTGAGTTTTCAAGTATCAGTACGAATCACGCTGGATGGAGCCGACAATATGAAATTTGTGAGGCAAAGCATATGTCTCTAGGTTGTATTGCTATAACAATCAAGTAATAACGTTGTTTTTGCTGCTTCTTTTTCCACTTCTTGCCTCCAAGATTAAGTTTTCAGCTAACTGATGCCAGTGAGATAGACATATAAGAGATCATTAACAATATTTTCTATAAAAAAAACTTCTCTTAACGCCTATCTTTTTGTTGCACGTGTAATTCTTTTCTACACTCATGCTTACAGATGTAATACTGTAAGCAAGCATGGGTAGAAATTTTTATTTAATAAAGAGTATTTCATTAAACAGATCTTGAGCGTTGCGATAATAAAGCTCATTTCTGTACAGCAAGTTCAATCAAACTCAAAAAGAGTTCCCAAATCTCAAATTTGCACCACTTTTATACACCATACCAGGCAGAAAACGAAACATGAGAAGGAAAGTGTTATAATTTGGAGAGGATTTTGCTATTCACAATTGTGCAACTTATTCATTATTGAGAAGATATATATAGACATGATAGTTGGGCCTTGTAGGCTACATAGGCCACATGGGCCAAGAGAGAGAGACTACTAATTTGTACAAGACTCCACTCTTAACTCCCCCCTTCAAACTCAAGGTGGATCAGGAGGATTTGATGAACTGAGTTTGAGTAGATGAAGCCGATGTTGTTCTCGAGTTTGAGTCTTAATGAAGAAATCTGCAACTTGAAGTTTTGAGGGTACATACTGGAGATCGATGGATGACTACTGACAATAAGATTGTGTGAATGATGCATCAATATCAATGTGCTTTGTCAACTCATGATTGACCAGATCACTAGCAATCTAAATGACACTTTGTCACAAAACAAAGGTGCAAGATTATCACACGTAACACCTAGATCACCAAAAGCAATAGAAATCAAACAATCTCGAGGTGGTAGTTGCAAGGGCTCAAACTCACCGACTAGAGCGGGACATCAGAGTCTTGCTTCTTGGACTTCGGATAATGAGCGAAGTACCAAAGAGATGCAAAGACTAGTGATAGATCGACGATCAACAGGATCACTCGCCCAAGTGAAGTCGAGTAAGTGTGGAGCCGAGCCGACTCGAATCGGCATAGAACATATGTCTAGACGTAGTCCCTCAAGTATCTCAACACACGCATTTAATATGACCATAGTGGATCGAAAGGGAGCATCGACAAACTGGCGAGCACATGAACAATGTTTGACTCGGTGACAATGGGATAAACAAAGCTCCCAATGAACTAACGAGAAGGGAAGGATCTCGCAAGGGTACACTGCTCGTAGGGACTAAGTGGAGCTCCATGGGTGTGGAAGCATTGCGAGTATCAATCATACCAGAGAGAGCAAGCAGATCCTGAACATAGCAACGCTGAGAAAGGTAGTAGCCATCGCCATCAGAAGGAACCTCAATACCTAGAAAATAAGCTCAATGGTCCCAAATCTAACATCATAAATTGTTCACTCAATTTCTTCTTAACAAAAGCATATCATCTACATATAGCAGAAACAAAGTACGACCCCGCTGAGTAGTGAATAAACAAGGCAAGATCATGCTCACTTGGAGTGGAACTAGTAGCTCGAATCACAGAACTGAACTGCTCGAACCAAGCACAAGGAGCCTGCTTGAGACCATATAGAGCACGCCTAAGACGACTAACATAGCTTGTAGGAGCCTCAATACCTGAGGGTGGCTGAATATAGACCTCATGTAAATTAACACAAAGAAAAGCATTCTTGACATCCATCCGAGATATAGTCCATGAGCGCATTCATCGCAACAACAATGAGTACGGACTATAGTCATATGAGCAATTGGAGCAAAAGTCTCATCATAATCTCGACCATAAGCCTGCTGAAAACCTCTTGCAACAAGACGAGCCTTGTATCGCTCCAGTGAAGCATCTGACTTGGTCTTTACTTTGTACACCCTTTGCAAGTTATAGGAACAACTCCAGATGGTAGCGGAACAAGATCTCAAGCACTTGTACACTCTAATATTGTAAGATCCTCGGTTATAGCCAACTACCACTCAGGTATATAGGCTACCTCCTGATAGGTACTTGGCTCGACATCGCACATACACGAGAAAAACCCCATCTCTCTAGTGCCTGAACAGAGGAACGATCATGTAGTATGTAATGTAGTAAAACTAAGCACTCACTTTGTACGCCACGAGGTACTAGGACATAGCAGACACAACCAAAGACACGAAGATGAGCATAGCGGCAGCGATGCTCAGACAGACCTCACCAGACACTTGCTCAAACTTGAAAGAGGCGATGGTTGATGAGATAAACTGTCAGAGAGATCGCTTTCTGCATGAGAGGAACAAAGGAGGAAATGAAAAGAGTACTAATCAGCCTCAATGATGTGATTTGCTTGTACTCAACAATACCATTCGAGCATGAGCACCGGGACACGAGAGCTAAGAAAGAGTACCCTCAGAAGAAAGGAACTGATGAAAAGCTGATGCAAGATACTCTCCTCCAGAGTCAGAATAAAAAACACGAATAGCAAAAGAGAACTGAATATGAACCATTTGAGCAAAAGACTAATGGATAGAAATCAACTGCGAATGGTGTTTCATGAAGTAGATCCAAGTGTATCGATCAGGGTCATAAATGAAGATGACATAGTATTGTGACCACCATTCAAGCAAATGGAGGACCCCAAACATCCGAATGGACAAAACCAAAGGGACGACCAAATCTAGAAAAGCTCAAGGATATAGGAGTTGTACTTGCTTGCCAAGTCTACAACCCTTGTAACCGAAAATTGATGTCAATAGAAATAAAGACTAAGAACACCTTGATAAATCAAGATAGAGAGGCGTGAGACACACAAGTGCCCCAAGCGATGATGACATTCAGGAAAAGACTTGCAAACAGAAGTAGATGCATAAGGGCAAAGAATTGATAGGCCAACAACAGAGGATAAAGGAATAGGAGTAGTACCAAAAATAGAGGATAAAGGGAGACTCAGAAGATCAAGAGCATAGAGCCCTGTAGAACCCCTTTGACGATGACTTATACCGATGACAACTCGTGTTCGACGATCTTACACAAAGCAGGAGCCATCATCAAACCCAACAAAACAGTTCATATCTAAGAGTTGCCCAACAGAGATGAGATTCATGGAGCGTAGGGACAAGTGACACATCCGAAATCGCGAAGCTGGAGGTGGAAAGAGTCCCCGATGAGCGATCAGTGCATGGCGCTCCATCACCGTCTCAATCTTAATACCTTTTGCAGCAGGACGACATGATATGAGCTAAGATGCATCAGATGTCACTTGGAAAGAAGCTCCTAAATCCAACAGCCATGGGAGTGAAGCACTCGACACAAAACATGATGGTGCAATAAAACCGATGGATCCACCAGAAGATGCTTGTCGCTGACACAACTAGGCTTGAAGGTTGCTCATCTGAGCCTGTATCTGACCAAACTGAGTTGCACAAGACTCCAAAGCACTGGCAATGACAGAAGAAGCAATAGCAGCATCACCTTCGAACGCCATGATCCGACAACATCACAGCAGAAGCAGAGGAGGCTACTAGTGACGGCACAGCAGCACCAGCTTCAGCAGAGAACCCAAGGCATAGGACACCCGAAGCAATAGCTGAGGAAGCTCAAAGCTGATCCAGCACGGAGTAGAGGACTCGACGCATGGGATCCGACGCGTGCGAGCAGACGAACGCGAGGAAGCGCGACGCGTTTCGCCAACGACGGCAGGCGCGAGAGAGGACCCATGCCTCCTCCATGCATGAGCCAAGCGGGGCCTTCTTCGCTTTACAAAGGAGGTGGGCGAAGGTGTTGGTGGAGGCGAAGCAGAGGAGTTGTGCGCACGAGCAGAGCAAGTGCTAGCAACGCTGGCGACGAGGACGGAGTGGTCGACGACAACAATGAGGCTCGGATCCGACTGTGAGGCCGAAGGCGAGCAGATCGAGGCCAGCAGTGACTGGATCGAGCCAAGGCACCAGGCGAAAGCGACGACGGTGTGGTTCGGATCCGACCGGGAGGCAAGAGGATCATGCCAAGGTACCAGGCGGAGGCGTTGTCCCGATGCAAAGTTGGCACCAGGCAGAGGCGGTGTCATGGTCTCGATGCAGAGGCACCAGGCGGAGGCAAAGGCAGCGGCGACATCCCGATGGAGGCAGAGGGTGACGGCGGCGGCCCCATGCAAAGGCACCAAGCAGCAGCGAATGGCAGGGGCGACGTCCTGATGCAAAGGTGCGTCGCCCTGATGCAAAGGCGGCGGCCCGATGTAGAGGAGGTGGCAACAACCAAATGCAAAGGAGGGAGCGACGACATGATGCAGTATGGCGATTTAATTGCCTAAGAACGCCGATCCAAATGAGAGAAAGGCATTAAGGAAGTGAACTACGGGAGAGGGAGTGGAAGAGAGGTAGCACGCCGATGACGGCTCACCGGCGACGGTGGCAGCCGGACCGGGTCTAGTCCCTAACCCTAACACTAGGTTCTGATACCATGTTATAATTAGTGTTCACCTAGGCGCTAGGCGTAAGCGGGCACCGCACGCTTAGCGCCTAACGCCAGTGCCGCTTAAAGGCCAACCGACACAAAGAGGAGGCAAGGAGCAAAGAAGATAAGGTAGAAAGGCATTTTGACAGCAGAGCAAGAGAAAAGGCAAAGCAAATGCAGAGCGAGAGAGCGAGCAAAGGGCAAGGCAGAGACTGCGCACGGCATGTGTAGAGCAAGAGAAAAGGCAAAGCAAGAGTACGGCGAGAGAGAGAGCGCAGAGCTCACCTTACATGGCGACGGACGTGAGGAGGCATCGCGAAAGGGAGGACGGAGGAGGCGCTATGACAGTGAGGCGCGAGGAATGCAGACAAAGGAGCTGGGTAGAAGGCAAGCAACAGGCACGGGGAGACAGGAGGAGGCATGGGGGAGCCGGGAGGCGGCACAACAAGGAGGCACGGGTTGAGGAGGCGCTGGCTGGAGAGGAAGGAGGATTTGGCAAGCGACGAGGCGGGCCAAGCGCCTAGGGCGCCGATTGTCCGCAATCTCGACAGCAGGGCTTCGCCCAACGCCTAGACGCCCGCCTAGGGGAACACTGGTTATAATTTGGAGAGAATTTTGCTATTCACAACTGTGCAGCTTTTATTGAGAGATATATATAGATGGGAAAGATACGATAGTTGGGTCTCATGGGCTACATGGACCACATGGGCCAAGAGAGACTACTAATATGTACAATACTCTTAATGTAAAGAATAACAATAGGAGTAACAAAGAACTAAACTAAAATTGATTATGAGAGTTTGATTTGCGAAAAGGAAGGAAAGCAAGTCAAATGCACAAGAAACTACAGAGCATGCTATCTTGAACCCACATGACAATATCTTTATCGCACCAAAAACTTTCAATGATCTGTGTGACCATACGACAAAAAAAACTCAGTTTTAGGCCAGACACACCGCAAGCTAACTTGCTTTGGGAAACCCTTGCAACACATTCTGTGAATTGGCATGGGAAAAATTGCTGCCACATCAGATGTATCATATCACACCCCATACCACCACGAATCCACTACACCCCCACCAACCTGGCATGGTGCCTTCACGCCGCCCCACATCTGCCTCGAAATTTGCTCGGACATAGCTGAGAGGAACTGTGAGGAGAGAGGGGCATGGCTGTGCACTAATGGAAAGTTGTCATGGGGATGAGCGGGAAGTGTTTGGGACTCTGACGGTCACGAGTTTTTTGTTTTGTTGTTGTTGTTGTTGCAAATTATCAATAAAAGTAGCCATTTGCTATGTGACTAAGTAGTCTATTGTGGCATCCGTTGAGTGTTGCAGCAGATTTCTATCCATGGGATAAATGGGAAGTCTTTCATTAGGCATGAGCTAGTAGTAGAGGGATTCAAATCAAGAAAATCGTTGTACCACAAGCAAAATGGAATAGTATGGTGCCTGTGGTGCAATTTTGACTTACAGATTCAAAATTTGCAACATTGATACTCACGAGCCATCATAAAACCATAGTTAAATAGTTGATGCTTTCCTAAAGGTCAATATGCATATATGGAGAAAGGACATTTTTGCAAAACTATATGTTCATAGGGTTCTAACATTATGTCACAATCCAATGGATCATGGTGGCCAAAAATACAAAGATCTATTCACTACTCACTTGCTAGGAGGACAGATCTCCTATGTGATATTTACCAGCCAGGTATAGTTTTCATGCTGCTAATAGTAAAGCAGTAAATGAACCGGCAATGTTTCCTGATCAAAAGAAGAAGAAAATATGCACAACAAGGTCACGTCCAACAAAAAAGTACCTCACTTAAAGCTTCATTAGGAATTGTTGCAAATGTTTCCCTGTAAGAAACAGCCTTCCTTAAACGCTTGCCTCGACCAAGAGATGCCTCCTCCTCAATTTGATACTGCTCCCATCTGAAATACCCATTTGCATTTAGTAACCAACCATCATGCTGTGTGTGAGTGAGTGAATGAGTGTGTGTGTGTGTGTGTGTGAGAGAGAGAGCACTAAGCAAATGGACCGATTATAGCAATTAGTAAAGTAACCATCATGGACTTTCAGTCTTCACTGCTCACTTAGGCCTTGTTTGGATGGTCCGGATGCTGGCCCATCTCGACCCATCCAAGCAAGGGATTAATATTTAAGTAGAAACAAGAAATCGTCTGGGTGTGAAATTTTTCGTAAGTTCAAATGAGGTTTTGGTGAACATATGAGCACCAGTCCCCATTTGTTCTGCATAACAGCAAAATTTCTAGTGCATGATGCACTTTTCACAAATGGGGGTTCGTGCTACCACAAAATTTGACTCCACAGTGATGATGTAGAGCATAAATGTTCATAAGCTGGTATGTACCATGTGCTAACTTATCCAAGTGCATACATGCTAGAATTGGAGTATTTATCCTTCCTTTTTGTTTTCCTTTCTGACGTGTCAAGTTATGAAGTAAACAAGAAAACATAAAGCAAAATACCATCATAAGCCAAGAGAAATAACAAGTACATGGTATTGTAGAGCACCTGACACGTAAAAGTTTATCCCATTCATTTTCTTCCACACGATTTGCTGCATCCTGCTTTGTTTCAGATGCCTGCTCGCAACCATCATTATCAATATTTGGAATGTCCTCAGTGGCACCAGGATCATCATTCAGCTCATCGCTCCAATCTATTGACTGCTTAACGAATGGAGGTAAAAGAAAGTATTAATTGAGACATCCAGAGAGAAGCTCTGAATTGCACAAAGTAAAACTAAAACCTACATCACAATAACAGTGGTAGCCACCATACAAAAGAAAAAACAAATGTAATTGTTAAGGTGGTCTAAGAACTAAAGATCATAAATTAGTGAATGAGTCTGTCTGTAACAGAATACTGACAACAAAATCTAATCGAATGACATTGGTTAGGAACTTCCAAACTAGGTGAACTACAGTAATTTGGTGGACTACAACAATTTGGTGAAACATGGAAAAGATGGCATTCTTGATACCATAATCTACCAGGGAGTCATTGCATAAATATTCATCATTTGAAGAAGAAGGTACACAAATTAAATTACCTTTACAGTGCCAAGCATATCATTGTCCAAGTCCCCATCAGTGCTTTCAGTTACTGTTGATGGAAGGTTGGATCTATCAAGAAGCTTCATGATAGCATTTTCATCCCAAATAAGTTTAGTAGAACCACCAACACATTTGTCCTCATACACATCACCTAGGCCACCAGTCCTCCTCCTATGCTTAAACTCAACATCAGCTACATCATGTTTAGCACCAGAAGCTTCATTATTATCTTTAACATTCGCCCCATCGATATTCCTGAAGAGTTCCTCTGTTCCCCAGCGAATGATATCTTCTACTTCCTTCTGTGATTCTGATTTATTAACAAAAAGTTGATCAAGCATCAATTTCTTCTTGGCAAGTTGCAAGATACGCTCCTCAACACTAGCACGTACTACAAGCCTGTAAACTAAAAGTCTGTTTGACTGTCCAATTCTGTGTGCCCTATTCATGGCCTGTATATCAGCATGTGGATTGAAATCAGAATCATATATGATAACAGTGTCTGCAGTTGCCAAATTAATCCCAAGCCCACATGACCGTGTAGATAGCAAGAATACAAAACGAGTCTTGTCCTGATTAAAACGAGAAATTGCTGCCTGGCGGTCTGCCACAGATACCGAACCATCCACTCTTTCAAATGTTTTAGGACCAAACTCCAAAGTCAGGTAATCTTCTAGTATGTCAAGGAGTTTTGTCATCTGAGAAAAAATAAGAACACGATGACCATCCTTGTGTAACATTTTAAGCATAGAGTGCAACAAAGTTAACTTTGCTGAGGCCTTTATTCGCATTTCGTGCAAAAACTCTGGTGAACCATATTCAGGTTCAGTTCCAGGAATAAGATATGGATGGTTGCAGACTTTCCGAAGCTGCATTACTATGTTGAGCAATGACTGATGAGCGCCACCTTTTCCAATGTTGCGCAGTACTTGGTAGTTCTTTGTAAGCATAGCACGATAGTATTCAGCCTGGATTGATGTCAATTCAACAGGTACCATTCGCTCGGTCTTCGGGGGGATGTTTTTCATTGCATCCTTTTTCAGCCTTCGAAGCATATGTGGAGCCACAAGTTTCTTCAGCTCCTCCACTTTCTCTGCTGTTGTAAGGTCATTAAACTTCTCCTCAAACGATGCTAGAGAAGGGAAAGAAGCAGGTTGTAAGAAGTTCAATAAGTTATACATTTCACCAATGTTGTTCTGTAAAGGAGTTCCAGTCAACAAAATCCTGTGTTGAAATGAAAATGTATTGAGTAAACTGAAGAGTTTGCTGCTAGAATTCTTCAGGCGATGCCCCTCGTCAACTATAAGAACTTCCCATGACACAGAACGAAGATATGCAGCATCAACAAGCACCATTTCATAAGTGGTGAGCAAAACGTTGAACTTGTGAGACTTCTTTGTTTTACCTATCTTGCTTATGCCACCCGCATGCCATTCATATTGACGAATGATAGATCTTGCTCGTGCAGAACCGTGATACTCCACAACATTTAAATGAGGTGCCCAAGATGCAAATTCAGCCATCCAGTTGGGCATAGTAGAAAGAGGAACCAAGACAAGACATGGCAATTTAATCTTAAATTCACAACACAGGGATGATAGAAAAGCACAGGCTGACACTGTCTTTCCGAGACCCATCTCATCAGCAAGGATAACATTTTTTGACTTGTACCAACATTTACGTAGCCAGTTCAATGCTTCCAGTTGATGAGGGAAGAGCATGCCACCCTGAAGTTCTTTTGGCTGCTCAAACAACACATTAAGCTCTTGGCAGTTTCTTGCATTTGCATAGTCACCTCCCATATCCTTATCCAAAACCTGGCATTCAAAATTTTTGAACTGAGTAACCAAATGGATATACTTCACCATGGTAGGTTCATCTAATCTTTCCCAGGTGCATTCATCATAAGGAAGGCCGCACCATTTGATCAAAGCCTCTTCTACTTCATCTAAAGAAACACGCAAAGCAATAACTCGCTGTGGTTGGCACCATTGTTCCTTGCAAATGTTTATCAAACCTGTTCCATACTTTGCTTTGTAATTTTCTAGTTTCCTTTTTGCTAATGTTTTTAGTTCAGATTCAGAAACCCAAGTGTTATGGATGTTTGATTTTCCAACCCATTTGACCAAAAACTCATACGCAGTATCATCATGGTCCTTACCTGCAATGTCTTCCATCTTTCCATGTACTTTACTTTCAGGTGTATGCTCTTGTTTGGTCTGGGCTATTGCATCAGCTTTGGAAACTGAAAGTTCGATGTCATCTGTTTCTGCTGGAATATCAGATACTGCCTCATGTTCACCATTTGTTGAAGCTGTCACATTTTCTCCTAATACTCCAGCATCTTTTACTGTGATGGTTTGATCAGTGGAACATACTGATACTGATACTGTCTTCATGGTATCTTCTTGGTTCAGTGACTCTTTGTTTTCACCGGATTTACCATTACTCTCCTTTTGCTCTTCAACACCATCCAAATGATTGTCACCACCATGGTTTGCTGATTCATCAGCGTATACATCCTCTAGAGTGGTATCAGTATCATTGTTAGAGGACCGTATTCCTTCATAGAATCTATTGTGAATGATGTGGCTGGTTTCTAGCGCACTGGAAGCACTAGGTGGGGCCATATCTTCCAGCTGCAAATTGGTTGATTCAATCTGCTCTGGTGAAGCATGGAGCGGTGAACTGATTTGGCTTGTCTGGAGCCGACAGCCTAGGATGCGATCAACCTAAGCAAAGAGCAATGCTTTGAGATAAATAATCAGAAAACATAGAAAATGGGACAGCTCAAGCTGGAAAAAATGAATGGATGAAGATGCAATGTATATAGATAAGGTAGTGGCGTAGTGCAGCTATGGTGCTACCATACATCACTATCTACAATAGTAGATAATTGCCAGAACGAACCTGCAGATCCTCCTGAGGAGTCATTATTTTGTCTCCTAGCACACCCTGCTCCTGCACCATTTTTTCATGTATATGAACGGCATTCTGAACATAAATATGTTACAAAATTTGAACATTGGATAAGAGTGCAAGCATCAAATAAGGTGTTCATCATGCGACAAAATTGCATGAATAAAGACACAAACAGACATTAGAAAAGCAGTGGAGGCTGATCATGGTAGCAACCAAAGACAAATGATCAGAAAATGCTGCCATGGGCAAAATTTATACCCGATGGTAAAATAAATACAGTCAAGCTAGTTTTATGTTCGGGAAGTACAAAAGCTACCCTTGTTTCTTTGCTCGTATGCTAATAAATGCAAACACATCAGCACCTCTGAGAAAACAGACAAGATGACCTTAAAAGGCAACCAAACTTAAAGGAGCGCATACAGTTAATTTTATGTATTTTCCAGGTGAGATCAGAATTCAGAAAGCATTATACGATATACTATTAAAGAATTGTTAATTATGGCAAGTTTGCTGAGATAATTTTGTGGCTGTGTGCTGCATTATTCAGTTTATTCATAAAATAAGGGTTATAATCGAAACAAAAAATGAGCTTAAGAAAATTACAATAGGAAAGGTGCCAATTCTAAAATAAAAATTGTAGTAAAATGTACATATAATAAATGGTGGCTGAATTAGAAAAGAAACACAAGACATCTTGAGCAAACAACTAACATACTAAATGTGTTCACCAGAGTATACCAACGAGAAAATCACTCGGGAGCATTTCTGGAAAGGCAAAATATATATAAAAAAATTGTATTTGCTCGGTGAATATTGGAACACAACAAAGTGATCTTTGAGTACCTCAGAATGTTTTTTATCAACGAATTTCAATTTCTTTTTTCCTTTCTTGGTACTAGATGTAGGTGTTCTTCCATCCAACGATTTTCTTTTTGGCGGTGATTCACTGTGATCAAGAGATGTAGATGGTTCCATTGAGGAAACACTGTCAACATCCGTTGCCAAATATTTGAGCTTTTTTGCTTCAGATCTCTTGCTGTCTCTGTGACTATGTTGCCTCTTGCTTTTAGATCTCTTTGGAGACAGGTTCGTCGGGCACAGATGTTTCTCCATTTTCAAAGCACTTCCTTGTTGCTCTTGTTTCTCTTCTGAAGACTTCCCAAGGAATCCTGACTTCAAGGGCTTGGTATTTGCTGATAGTTCCTTGGTTGAACGCTTCTTCAAATGTAATATCAATGGCTTCTTTTGATCAACTTCATTATCCTTCACACTGAAGTCACCCTCCTTTAAAGCACCACCACATGATAGTTTTCCTTGTTCGTTTGATTCACTTTTCCCTTGTGTGGGACTTCGGGTGCTAAAAGAAACTTTGTTATGGAGAGATGGGCTATCTGATGTGGTGCTTGTACGCATTCTCCTTGCTCTTTCACGTTTAGAAGTGTCAGCATCTGCATTGCCTAACAACTTCAAGCTAACTTTTTTGGTACGACATCTAGGACATTGCCAATTCCCAGGTGGCGCACGCTAGATTAGAAATGGAAGAATCAAAGAGATAAAAACTGGTCAGTACACCCAAAAAAAAGCTGTCTAATCAAACAACAGAAATGATTCAAACCTTAAGGGGAGGATTAAGACATTCCAAGTGGTACGTTCGTGGACAGCTATCACAACACAGCAAATTGCCACCAAGATCACATTCTACGCACTCGTAGAAATACTGAAGAAACAAAAAGAATGTGTGTATAAGAAGACTTGAACAGCGTGATAGAGGTAACATACAAAGTAATGCAAAGAAAATAATAGTGTATAAAGGCTTAAACTTGCATTAATTATGTACTTGCTACATGGATCGTCGGAGAGAAAGACACGTAATTACTCAGCTGAAATTCAGTATTTATATTTTTATGTTAAAACATTATGCAGTTGCAGTTGCCCACACAAATGTATGGTGACCTACTAAGATCTGCGCTTCCAGTATTGTTTGCAGGCATGTATCTTGGATGCAACAACACCACAAGAGTTCAGCCATATCCCGCTCGTGTCCAATAAGCAAGCGTTAACATATCTAACTGACTGTTGCAGGCAGAGGGTTAATAAAACCTGTAAGCTCCTACTTCTAAAAATTTCGCTTGACTTACAGTATTTATGTGAAGAAAATCCTGAACTCTTAAAACCCAGGTGCTTCACCAAAGCCATAGTACGTGTGATCAATGAGAAAGGTATTTTATACATTGGCTACATTGGAAATTGTTATTAAAACATTGCTTTAGCCTTTAGCTTGTATTTACATGGAAGCAGAACACATGCAAGTACCTTACGGTAAATCGCAAGCAATATCCACGTGATAGACAAACAGGTAAACTACAAATGAAAAGGTATTAGAAGAGAAATTCACCCCATCACGCCCTCTTATCTTTTTGGCTGATGGAGAAATGTTAGTGTCATGCTTGAACTTCTTTTTGATGGAACCATTGTTCATTGGAGAGTCCGATGTTGGTGAGGTAGCCTCATGCTCATTTGATGGGCTAACTGTTAACTTGCTTCGTTTTCTTTTGTATTTCAAAACCCAATTTCCATCTGCTGCACTATCACATAAAGAGATCCTCTCCTTCATCGTCGGGGTATCAGAGTCACATGCTGCTAGGAGCAGAAGAATGCATTTCTTTATTAGTAACTCAAAAATGTCAAAATAGACCACCCTTAATTCAAATAAACTAACTTCCGTGTATGGTTAGAAAAAAACCTATGCATTAGAGTACTAGTCACAAGTCTAAAGTGAGATCAAACAGAGCTCAATCAAGCATTAGAACACACTGCTGACGATTAGAACAACCAAGCACTTGAGGTATCTGAATTTACTCTGAAATTACTTGTATGATGTTCTTGTATCAAAATGAAGAATTAGTTGACGAACAGTTCTCTAAGACTAAAGGTTATTATCTGTTTTCGTTAGTATGCGGTCAACGGTTTACTCTTATTGCAAAAAAAGGCACATATTGCAACACACAAATGGTGACACTTGGATTATTTGTTCCATTGAATGCTTCGTTTTCTTTGTACCAAATTATTCCTATTATGGAACAGCTATGCACATATACAGCTCAACAAGCCAAAATTCAGGCATGGCAAACACAGGCATCACGGTTCCACTCCTGATGCTACCTTTAGTCCAAACATCTCCATGCTTTACCTCGTGCGCCTATCACCGTCACGAATCTCCGAAATTCCGCCACTGCATACTCTCTTTCAGACCCTAGAACAGAAACCTAACAAACCAACGAACTAGCACGCAGGCAACTACGACCAGCTCCCAATTGATCACACAAACTGAAGCATCGCACCTCGCACAAGCACTACCGTTTCTTAAATAAGCTCGCCGCCGGCTAACAAACCTCACACCCCCAAACGCCCACCGCCCACACCCACACCCACACCCAAATCTGAATCTCCGCCCTAATACCCCACTCCATCCGTCAGTCAAACCCCTCCGCATACAAATTCCTAAGAGACCCCACCCGCGTAAACCCATCCAAACAGATGCTGAATCGCAGCGCCGAGAGAGCCGCCTCACCTCCCGAAATCGAGCCGAATTGACCGAGGCCCCGGCGGATCGCGCGGCGAGGGGCCCCGGAGCAGCGCGGAGTCGGGCCGCTGGGCGAACCGAGCGGAGCAGAGGCGGCGAGGGCTAGGAGGCGGTGGGGGAAATAGATGAGGAGCGGATGGGAGGGGGCAAATGGGGAACCGGGGCGCAGAGGCAGCAGAGCGGCGCGGCTATCGAGGGGTAGGGGTGAGGAGCGCACAGCGCAGCGCAGGCAGCGCTTCCTTCACGCGTCGCTTTCGCCTGCCCACCAGGCGGAGGGGTGGGTGACAGGCGGGGCCCGCGGGCGGCAGGAGGGACACGTGGGGGCGGGCGCGTGGGGGCGGGGGTGGGTGCCGGTTTCCGCGGTGGCGTGAGACGGCGGGGGGTGGTGGCCGCGGCCCGCGCGCTCCAGGCGCGGCGGCGGCGGCGGCGGCGGCGGGCGTGGGGATGGATGGGATTCGATGGATCGCTCGCCGTTTGGGAGGGAAGGTTTGTACTTTGTAGTTGTATAAATTTTTTGAGGTTTTATTTATAGGTTGACAGTTTGAGGTTTGGCGAAGAAGATACCTTGCGCTTTTCGGTCTTACGACTACCTTTTTTTCAACTTTTATGTGATTTCTTTGGTTCATTAGGACAGTGTTTTCCTGTCAAGGTTGCGCAAGATCTTTCTATATAAAAGAAGACGAGATTAGGCTCCTCTCAGGGTGTTCATGTAGCCCCTTTTTTTGTCATCGAATTTCCGCTCCACTCGCCATGTCGTCCGATAAACGTTGGGAGATTTGAGACGCAAAAGCTGGACCACGTCGCCCTTTATTTTGGGTCATTGATCTTCTTTCCTCCGCTTTCTACCGCCGATTATGCTTGGTTGTTGTGCCTTCGCTACGGTAGAATTCTAGTGACCGAGACACGCGCACATGGACGGATGGAAGCCGGCAGAATGATTAACGCCACGTCGCTTCACACGCAGCCGCCAAAAGCGCGTCAAAGGCCACTAGTTAAATTAATGACATGAATCTTACCTACATCATATGATATAAGTGTTACTTGCGCAAAATAAATATATATCGCCGCTTTTCTCACGCGCTACTGTTCCTACTTAAACCTCGATCGCCACACAGAATTCCTACCGCCATTCTCGCTCTCCAACCAAGAACAAGAGCTTTCCTTAGTTTGTTCTGGAAACAAGAGTGTTGTCCTCGATGTCATGAGCAAGCCTCACGCTGCCATTTGCTCAAGTGAGCTTCTTGCCCTCGCCAACCGCGTCACCATGTGCCCCTTACTCGCCGATACTCTTTCTTTGCTTGATGTAGCTCTCGAACCCCAGAGCGTGAACGTGATATCGTCTTCTTCACCTCCAGCACACTCCACTTCGACCTTCGTGTCCCGACGCTCGTGAGTTTGAACTGACGACCACGCCATTCTCAGGTCCTATACTTCACCGATGCTCTCCCTGCTGATGATGATCCACACATAGGAATCCTCGAATCAATCTTCTTCCTCATTTAGAGTCAGAACTCTTTTCTAGTTAGCCAAGACCTTGGTGAAGTCTCGTCGATTCCTTCTATCACTACCATCCTCGGTGTGCATGCAAGCTAATGCACACCTCTTTATCATCGCTCCATCACCACAAGAAGATGTCACCGAGAGCTCTTTTTTGCCATGCTCACAACGCTGCCAAGCCACTTTGGTCATCCCCAACGCCTTCAAGACCTTGGTGAGTTTCTAGTAGTCCCCGAGTTTTTTCGCAGATTAGATCAAATGATTAGCAGAATATCCAAAAAATTTGGTCCGCTTTTAAAGTTTTAAAAGAAAAATAACCATTTGAATTTCCTCGCTAAAGTTAAAAGCTTAATTGAATTTTTAGAGTTCAAAAACAATTTAATGTGATTAATGTCAACATCAACTATTATCAAAATTATTTTATTTGGATTCTATGAGCTTGGATATATTTTCTAGAATTTTTCCAATGTCATTTGCTATTTTCTAAGTCTTATTTGGATTTTTAGCTATTTTCTAAAAAGAAAAACTATTATTAAATCTCAGAATAGTAGTTGGCCGAAACCCGATCCTTTCACAGACGCTCATGTCCGCCTCGTTCCGTCTGCTTGCCCAAATCCATCCCGCATTGCGTTTGCTCTTCACTGGCCAGCGTGCGTGTGGTACACCCCTCGCCGGCTATCATCATTGCCAGTGTCGACGCAGCCAAGAACCGAGTTCGTCTCACGACATCGCCGGACCTGGCCACGCACGCCGGCTTGTTTTCCACGGACTCGAGTCCGTGTCATGGCTCGTTTCGCCGCTTGCCTCTCGGACGCTGAACTCTCGCTTCCCGATGCTATTTAAGGCCTCGAGGACTGCGGGCTCAGATCCCGAGCCGCTGCCGCTTTTTGTTCTAGCCGCCACGCCAAGTCATCGCGCTTAGAGCCCTAGCGCGCTTTCATCTTTCGCGCCACGGCCGAGACCTTGTTGCCACCGCCGCTATCTCGGCATCTAAATCGCCCACGGAGGCCACCTTTGGGACCGCTGTGAAGTTTACATCTCGTCACCGCCGCGCCGACTAAGGGTCTCTTCACCGCTGCCGACGAGCCCGTGACCTAAGCTCCGTTTAATCGCTGGCCACGGCCGCCGCGATCGTCATGAGCACCCGTGAGCCCACCTCGAAGTTCCCCGCTCGCCTCCCGCCTCGTAGCACCCGCCGCTGGAGCCGCCGTTGTCAATGGGTTGCTTGAGCCGAAGCGCCACGCTGACCTCATCGGCGGCCCACGCCGATCCACGCCAACGCGGCAGGTCACCCTCGCTTGCTCACTGTCGCCCACGTGTCGCCTCGTTAGCATCTCGTGGTGGCACCAACAGATCTAACTAATCCGCTTCATCGGTGAACTCGATCCCACCGTGAGCCATCTCACTTCCAAGTGGGTCCCACCTGTCAGGTGGATTTCTTTTTATTTCTTTCCGGCGGAAATCCTTCGCTGACGTCATCCGTACGTCATAATTCCGGAATTTACAGTAGGAAAATAATTTGGATTAATCCATAAATCCTTTTTAGGGTTATTTCATAGATTTCAATCTTCCAAAGCCCATATCTTTTGCATCTGAACTCCATTTTAGTCCATTCAAATTCCTAAATTCATCTAAATTCAAGATCTATCTATCTGAGATTTTTATTTAATTTTTGGAGTTTATTTGCTCTCTGTTATTTATTTATTTGGTTTATTTGCTTGTTTGCGATTAGACGTTAATACTTCAGGAAGCTTTGAGCAAGGAGGAGCATACCAAGATCAAGATCAATCCCAGGATTTATTCCAAGGCAAGCCGTAGTCCTTTGATCGTATTGAACCTATGATTTCAAAAGTATATTGTTTTATACAATTGCATGCTATCTTTATATAAATTGTTTTGGGTTTAGTTATCACCTATTGTCATTATGCCTCCTTTGATTATTTGATTGCCATGAATTCCTTGACACCTTAGCATGGGTAATTTTAGGTGGACATATTTATATCACCAACATGGGTATCGTATGAATGCTTAGTTATGCTTAGTTACGATGGGTTAATCATCACATGTGTCATAATAATTAATTTTGACTTAATGATATATGGAATCGTGGTGGTATGTCACTGTTGTTAAAATTTGTGTACCATGACTAGGGTGTGTCATTGGTCTTGGTTAAACGAACTGCTTTTTGCTCAAGCGAGTGGTTGGTGGATAGTGGTGGTGTTTCTACACGCGTGGGTTTGTGGTAGTTCTCGTCGAGTAGCTTGTTAAGGACTTAATCTTGTGCGCCATTGAACTGGGCCTTCTCGCACAACCACATGCCTAGTATGGGATGGCCCTACCCTAGTAGGTTGTTGAGTTTTGGCTTTTGATTACTCGGCCGATTTGGGTGGAGGTGTGTATCCTTTTCTAAGGCCACATCATTTGGGATTTCGCAGATTCTCGTCTAACGTTGTACGCCAACCACGATGAGGTTTTGGTGGATCTGTGAGGTACAACGTGAGTGTCAATTGTTGAGATGAAACCTCCGAAAGGTTTTGTTATGATTAGTGCTTGCTACACTAGTTATATCTTGTGAGTAAAGTGTACAACCTCTGCAGAGTGTTAATCGATCTATTCGAATAGGCGCCTCTTGCTATGGACATGTCCGGGATTTCACACGGAGATAGAGTTTCTTTAAAATGAGTGAGTGTGAATGAGATGTTCACTTGATGAATATAATGTTTGTTTGGTGAACGATGATTTCACTTGGTGGTTTGTGTCGATGGGTGAATAGTGGATTCACTTATCATTGGTTTGGTTGGGAAGTGAACGGGAAGTTCACTAGTTGTTTCAAAGAAATTGTTTACTTATTTATTATTGTTTTCAACTCACGCATTTCAATCTATTTATTGTATTTATCGTAAATGCCTTCGTTAAAAGAACCATACAACTAACCTTGTCAAGCCATGCATGAATACTATTTGCATACATTTCTCCTCGGTTTCTTGAGTACATTCAAAAGTACTCATGGCTTCTGCCCTTTGGTTAATCAGCAGTTGACGATTATCAAGCTGCTCAAGAGTTCTTCGCCCAGGTGGATCATGAAGGTTTTGCGGATTAGGATGCGTTCTCCACTCGATTACCTGTGGGCATGTTGATTGGCCTTTGAAGAGTTTCGTTCCGCTGTAAGAGTTATTTGTTTCTTTAGCCCTGCGTAGCAAGTTAATTAAACGTTGACCATAAGGTCCAGTTATTATTATTATTCGCACTCTGAGATCTTTTTAGTTAAACCGAATAAATGGATGGTATTTTATCACTGTTTCCTGTGTGAGCTAGCTACTGATCTGGGACTAGTTCAGCATATACAGATGGTTCCTGAGATGTATTTTTCGGGTCTCGACATTAGCTAGTGTAGCATGGACTTCGTCATAGCCTGTCATGGCACCGCCGCGGGAAGCTTTATCGCTGACGCTCCGGTGAACATTCGTCCTCGAGCCACTGCGTGTAGCATCGTAGTAACCTTTTAAAGCCAATGTGCACCTTCTTTTGCTGTCGATTTGCCTCAATCGCGAAAACCACTTTGAGCCCAAGAAGCTCCACAGCTTATCTCCGGCGTAGCGCCGCCTCCGCCCATCTCTCTAGCCTTCACCACCATCCGGTGTCATCGCCGTTCAGAGAGCAATCCATTTTGCCACCCCCAGCCTTGCCATCGCCTCCATCACCGGAGCGAAGCTCTCCATGGCGCATGACCATGCGGCGTAGCTCGCCCCCTCTCTCGCGCGGTGGCCTGCATGATTAAAATGTTAATTAGCGCTAAATAACAGTACTTAAACATACTAAGTCAATAACAGTGGGATCAAATGGAAAAGGTAATCGAAAATATAATTTTAAATGTGTTTAGTAAATGAGTCAGCGACATATAGGACCACACACTATTCTTAGTTTTAAAATATGTTTTAAAACCCGAGAGATCGCTCTAGTCACCCAACCAAAGGCGACACTTGTCAAATTCGCCAATGGCACGGTGATTAAATGGTTCAAGCATAGTCGTGCAATGGGATGGCAACTTAGACCTTGTCGCCATACTGGAGCAACTAGGTCGAAGTTAGACCCTAGTCGCCTAACCGTATGGCGACTTGGGGTGGCTATAAAGCTCAATTGACGTGAACAAATGCCATTTCAAATGGAGCGACCCGAGCGAGAAGAAGAAAGAAAAGAAAGAGAGGAGAAGGAGAGGGAAAAGAGGAGAGAAGAGGAGAAAGAATAAGAGGAGAGGAAGAATAAGAGGAGGAAAAAAGTTCTTCGCTTCGTCGATCGACGACTAGTACGGTGAGTTTGTAATATTATTTTGTATAAGTGTATTTTTGAAACCATGGTAGGTTAGCAACATCTTGTGTAGTGACATATTGTTAGCAAATATTTAGAGATAGCATGATTAATTAGTAACCATGGTAGGTTAGCGAGCAACATCATATGTAGTGACATATTGTTAGTAAATGTTTAGATATAGCATGATTAATTAGTAACCATGGTAGGTTAGCGAGCAACATCATGTGTAGTGACATATTGTTAGTAAATGTTTAGAGGTAGCATGATTAATACAATTAGTTTAGAAGTTCGTATGGAGGAAAAATTAGTCGGTGAAAATAAATTTAGTTGTACTATTCTGCATGCTGCGCTAATTGTGTCTAGGCTTGATGAATGATAACGTGTTACTTTTCTATTATATAAACTTGTCGATAACTGCAGATTCGCAAATGCTAGTTTATATAATGTGAAATATATGTATTTATTTGCACAATAAAGAATTGATAACATTTACTTCATAGTTTTGGTTGGATTAAGGAATTATAAAATACTAAGACAAAAATCACAAATACATGGTTCCAAACCCGTAGGATTCTCAAACATGTGAAATTTTGTTTTTTTCAATTGGAAAATAATTTGGGAAATTCCAATAATCTAGTTTTAGGGTTTTTCTTCTATTTCAATCTTCCCAAGCTCATATCTTTTGCATCCGAACTCCGTTTGAGCCCATTCAAATTTCTAAATTCATCTAAATTCTAGATCTATCTATCTGAGATTTTTATTTAATTTTTGGAGTTTGTTTTGCCCCTGTTATTTATTTGTTTTGTTTATTTGCTTTCGTTTGCGAGTAGACGTCGATACTTCGAGAAGATTTGAAGAAGAAGGAACACCTCAAGAGCAAGATCAGTACTTAGACCTATCTCAAGGCAAGTTATACCTTTGATCATATTGAACCCAGTTTTCAAAAGTTATATTGATTTAAATTATTGCATTTACTTTAATTATTTATTTCAATGTTTTGGGATTAGTTAATATCCAGATTGTTATGACCTCCTTGTCTAATTGTATGCCATAATCTTTTGTCACCCTAGTTTGGTTTGTTTAGTTGGTGCTATTGTATTACCAACGTTGGATGGTTAGATGCGATTAGATTGCTTAGCCATGCTACGAGTCATCATCTCATGTAAGTTGCAAATATAAACTTGACTAAGTGACTATGGAACTATGTGATAAAAACTATGTGTACTATGTGCTATTACTCGTTGATGGCATATGTTGCACTTAACCAACAAGGTGGGAAAAGGTTTTGGACTGGGGGCAAGTGGTCTGGCATACTTTTATGGTGGATCTGTGTTGGCGGGAATGATA
Organism: Phyllostachys edulis; assembly: GCA_036346405.1. NCBI lineage: Eukaryota > Viridiplantae > Streptophyta > Magnoliopsida > Poales > Poaceae > Phyllostachys > Phyllostachys edulis. Next base: position 104,748 of record JAYEVD010000535.1, read on the forward strand.
GGTTAGAATTTGGAAGTCTTGCTCTGGTCAATTAAGGACTTAACTTTATACGCCATTGAACTGAGCCTTTCGTACAACCACATGCCTGGTATGGGACGGGCCTAACTTAGTAAGTTATGGAGTCTTAACATTGATTACTCAGGTTGTAGGTTAGCTGTGTCGGATTGGGTGGAGGTGTGTACTACCAAGTAGTCGCATCACGGGTGGTTCGCCGTGGTCCCCGCCCAACGGTAAAGTGCGTCTGTGGCGCTAAGCATACCGGGAGTGTCAATGTCGAGATGAAGTTTCGAACTGCTTTTGTTACGGCTAGTGCTAGCTACACTAGTTGTATCTTGTGGGTAAAGTGTACAACCTCTACAAAGTGTTAATCAATCTATTCAATAGCAGCCGTCACGGTCATGGACATGCTCGGGATTTCACACGAGGGTAGGTTTTCATAAAACTTGGGATGGGACAATTTGTGTGAGATAACTTATGCAATTGTGTGAATAACTTGATTAGGCTATATGTCTTTGTGAAAACAAATGATAAAACTTATTATTGTCTATTTGTTTTGAATTATGCTTTCAATCTATTATTCATATTCAAATTGCAAATGTCGCGATTTAAAAAGAACTACGTATTATTCTTTGGAATAAGCTGCATCTATAAATTGCATTCGTGGTATGACTTGCGCAGCACGTGTGTACTCATGCTTGCTTTAATAAATCAAGTAGAGGTGAAGGAATCGCTACCAACAAGGTCTACTTCAAGGATCGTAGAACTAAGTCACAAGACTCTAACCGATTGCTGTGGGCATATGGATGGGCTTCACCGTTATTCTTGCTTGTTTCACCGCAGCCTTCATTAAGCTACCGCCTCTCAAGCATTAATTGTAAGCTTTGACCTTAAGGTCTCTACTCGATGTTTATTGTTATTTGCCTATTTATTAGTTATCTTTGTATATGGAAATGATATTTCACCGATGTTGCTCTGTGTGCACTAGCGTGATCCTCGACTAGTGCATTATACACAGAGGGTCCAGAATTGCATTTTTGGGTCCCGACAGTGTTCCCATACTATTTCTCTTTCAAAGTATGTATTAACAATCTCTCCTGCTCTACTCAGAGTCCGGATCCACTATGTGGCTACCGTAAGTGGATCGACCAAGAGATCCACCCACATGACCAGGTGGTCTCGACTTTGATGAGTGCCATGACAAAAGAGATCCGCGAGATCCGGAGGAGCAATGCCGAACGACGAAAGCAAAAAACAAAGATATCGTCCGGAGACGAAGCTCATTTCGATTTCGAGGCGGCGTGCAAGCCGAGCGCGAGAGAAAGAGGGAAATTACGGCCAAGGCCAAAGAAGCCGGCGAGGAGTTCAACGCCGAGCTAGCAAGGAAGGGAAAATGGCCCTCGTCCACGCAGTAGGTCGGACCATTCTGTACTAGTCCCCCGTCGAAGGTCGAATCTATTTCCATTTCCAAAAAGGCGATATTTATCATAGGAGTACTTCGGTTTGTTGCATCGTGTATGATATTGTTTATATACGTAACAAAACCCTATATGCGTCGTGTTATTCTCAAATTTCGTTATAAAGTCTATTTTAATTTGCAACATCAAATCTCCTCATCTTTTCGTGATTCGATTTTTCCGTGTTCTTCCCAAAGATCATTATAAAGACACCCAATAACATGTATCACTTCTGGCAAGGCCTAGAAATATTGTTTGTGAATGATACATACGCCAAGTGACAAAGATTATCAATTCACAAAAAGATTTTCGATCCATATATGTATTTACGCCAAGAAAAGGATTGGTCTTATATATGGTTCACATATAGATTCTCTACTTTTAAGTTATGGATAGTTCGAGAGAGATTAACTTTCAAAAATTTGTAAAAAAGATTAAATAAAAAAAATGGTACCTCCAAACCAACCTGTCAGAAATGCGTGTTATTCTCTTAGCATCGTAATATCACTTACCTTCCTACTTACGACCAATACTATCTCAATCGCCCTCACAAAATTCTTCAGAAATTTAGCGCACTACAACAATATACGACGATCACAAAATGTTATTGCGAGTCTAACAAATTTCTTACCCTTCATATTCTACGAAAATAACAAACAGACCAATCAACCTTGTCACTACACTTTTATTTTCAAAAAACATTTACCATCATACAATAAGATTTGCTAAATGTAATATATACGGAATGTAATATTTATTCTAACACAATTATTCCAATCGGATTTACTGAACATGGCAGTTATTACCTAAAATCGCCTAGTGGTTGGGCGACTTAAAGCATGTCGCTCGTGGTTGGGCGATTAGGATGAAGTCGCCATAGTGGTTAGGCGATTAGTGGAAAGTCGCTATACGGATTGGCGATTTAGATCAAGTCGCCTTTGTTCATGAAGTTGGACATGTGTAAATGTATGTTGGACGACTAGGACAAGTCGCCCAACCGCATAAAGAACACGAGGTTATTTTTCTCGAGAAAAAAATAAGTGGTATTATTTCGTAATTCAATAAAAAATAGATTATTAAAAAAAATCCAACTTGTAGCATAGAGCTATATTGTTTGATAAGCCTTGTATTTATAATAGGGAAATTAGCCTCAAGACATCGCGTTAAAGCGTAATGTCGAACGATACTTGCTCATGACGTGACCGGAAAATAACATCGTGAACACCAAAATTTAGACGAATGGCATCGCGCTAGTTACTTCCGCTTCTCGCAATTTTTAAATATAGAACCGAGCTAAAAAAATTATCAATTTTTTCGTGAGTATCTCGCCACGTTTAATTGCTTGTGTATTTTTTTTCAAAACTTTATATCGCTTTTAATTTTGTGTCTAAAATTCATTTAAGTATACTATTTGTAGGAATTTTCTAATATAGAGAATGGAGTCCAAACATTATGAATTTTTAAGGCTCCTTACACAATTGGACTTGATTGTGTAATTTTTCCGATTTTGCAAAATTAAGTAATACAATTTCATAATGTTTAGACCTCATTTTCTATATTAGAAAATTACTACAAATAGTATACTTAAATGAATTTTAGAGAGAATCGAATGTATAAAGTTTTTAAAAAACACACAAGCAATTAAACTGTTAGAGACTACACAAAAAATAGATAATTTTTTGAGCTCGCTTTATATTTAAAATTTCAAAACCAAGTAATCAAGCATGATGTCATTCGCCTAATTTTTGGTGTTTGGGTGTTATTTTATAGTGCTGCGTGAACGAAAGTGTCATTTCTCATTACGCTTTTAACGCGATGTCACTGAGCTAATTTTCCTTTATAATATGTTGCGATACACTATAAGTCTTCTTGAGTACACAATGTATTCAATTTTGCTTAAATTGTTGTTCAAACTAAGGGGATGAGTCTCGCCAGAGACGCTTTTTGTTCTCTAACCCGTGGGTTCTTGGTCGAAGTCTTTCGAGAACTTGTCTCTAGTCGGTTATTCGAGGATCGGATGGGTATGCCACTGAAATTTTTGACTTATTATATGATTTGCTTCCACTATTACATATGCCACTGGAATTGTTGTTCAGACTGGAATCTTAGATGTAACCTTTTATTTAGCTCGGTCAATCTTTGTGTTGTAAATAATGTAGTCGCTAAGTTATGCATAATATTTTGTATGAATAAATGTATGGATGTGATTATGTATATTATGAATGTGTTTACTAATCAACGATTATAAGACTAACACAGCCATCGATTGTAAGACTAACACGATACACAAATGACAACTTTGGGTATTAAGACCCAGAGTCCGACAGTTTCACTATTCCTCTTGGTGTTCAGCGCTACCAGCTTGCACGACCTACCGTGGTAGGCAGAGTCAAAGGAGGCGTGGACCGTGGAGAAGAAGCGAGAGATCAGATCTGAAAGAGTGGCGAAGAATACATTGGGGAAGTGCAGGACGGCCGGACCTAGTCTTCTGATTTTTTTTTTTTTGCGTTGTACGATCGGTGTCGTGTCGTTATTAGGACTCCGCGACCGAGGTCCACGGAGAGAGTACGCGCAGTCGCATTTCGCAAGTACGCGATGGTGGCTCGCCGGTTCGTGCTACGGCAGGACCCCGGCGGCAAGGGGAGGGCGAGGAGCACGCGGTGGAGTACGACACGGACCACGGCCTCGACTTCCTCCTCTTCCAGATCTTCTCCTCACCTCTGCCCCGCCCGAACTCCAGAAGGTTCGCTCCCCCGAAGCCCCCAAACCCGCGATCATCCGAGCGCTGTGGCTCTGCTCTGCTCTGCTCTGACGCGATGCAGTGTGGTGTGGTGCGATCGTGGTGGACGACGGCACTGACCTGGAGTGCATCTCCGAGGGCCTCCGCCTCGTGGCCATCGACGGGGAGGAGGGGGATGACGCGGAGGCGGCGAGGGCGCAGGAGAAGTCCGACGAGGAGCTCGCCAGGATGATTCAGGTGCGGCGTCATTAGTTAACATCCCTGATAGCTGATGGCCTTTTGCGATTGGAAGTGGAGTACCTGTTCGTCGGGGATAGCGTGGAAATCTATCTGGTTTGCTTTGGTTAAGATGGATGGATTGCGCAATGATTTTAGATTTTTTGGCCGTGCCTGGTAGGGTCAATTGGTTTTGTTTTGTTTGGTAGGGTAGTGGGTTGGAGGTTGGAGGAAATGAGTGTTAAATTAGCTGCATTTAGCTTGGAATGCGCTGCAATTATGTTGCACTGGCTTGGATGACACAAGATTGATGGTATTTAGAATCGCTTCACATGGTTTAGACATCAGAGTTCTATTTTAGTTAGTTGAGCTTTGGTTTGAACCCCACCCACCGCTTCCTGCGTGATCCGAGTGTGCTGCTTTGCTTTGTTCATCATCTGATGTGATGCGATGTGTTGTGGTGAGCGAGTGCAGATCGAGGTGGAGGCGGATGGGTCCGTGGTGGACGAGGCACCGTCCTGGGTCCATCTCCGAGGGCCTCCGCCTCGTGTCCGTCGACGGGGAGGAGGTGGATGACGAGACAAGACAGCAGCGGCTGCTGCTGTGAGGGCACGGGAGAAGTCTGACGAGGAGCTCGCGAGGGTGCTTCAGGTGTAGGGTGTTTAACGAGCCGGCTTGGCTTGGCCAAACTCGTTAGGTTAGTGAACACAGCTGGCCTGCCTGCTAAGTAAACGAGAAAAAGATGTATTCTTGGTTCGGCCTGAAAGCTTGAGTTGGCCTGCTCATGCCAAGCACTAACAAAGTAACAATGCCATGTATGTTAGTATGTATAGCATCAGTCCTTGACACTCACCAAAGAGGCAAATCAAGAAGGTCAACGCCGGTTGGCGGGCGAGGTGGCTTTGTAGCGGAGGAGACGAGTTGGTGAGGGTTCTACGGTTCAATGCCGGTGTTGATTTGAGTGAGTGGAAGCGAGGTGGATGCAAAGATTCTTGGACTCCATGCTCGATTGTTGTTCCATCGTCATGAGGTCGGAGACGGGAGGCAGGACCGCAGGAGGAGGATGGAGTTGGAGTGAGTGTTTACCGAGGTCGTCCTACCTGTGGAGGAGGTGGAGACGGAGGGGTGGGACCATGGGAGGAGGCCGGACGCCGAGGTGTTTGCTAGGCGGTGGCGCTTCAGATTCTCCGTGCCGTGCCGTGTGTGCTGGCTTGTGTGCTTTGTGGTGCTAGCTAGTTAGGGTTGTGCGCTATGGGCTAAGTGGGCCATGGGCTTAATTCTTGGCTAGGCTTAATTCTTTGTCATACTGGAAAGCTAGGTTCTAATTTTTTTCAGGCTAACGAGCAACTCGTGAGTTGGCTCGGGCTTATTGCTTAAATGAAAGCAGCGAAATGACCGTCGACTTCATTCGTTTGATGATGAGTTCGAGCGAGCCGGCTCATGAGCTTCGAAGTTTTTTCTACCCCTATTCAGGTGTGGCATGATTAATTAACATCCTTGATAGATGATGACTTTGTGCGATTTGGAATTGGGGTAGGTGTTTGTCGGGCATAGCGTGAAAATTGATCTGGTTTGCTTTGGTTAAGTTGGACAGATTGCGTGATGATTTTGATTTGGCAGTGGCTGGTAGGGGTACTTGATTTTGTTTGGTTTGGTAGGTTAGAGGGTTGGAGGTTGGAGGAAATGAGTGTTAAATTAGCTGCATTTAGCTTGAATGGCATGCAATTTTGTTCCACTCTGGCTTGGATGACACAGGAATTTATAGTATTTAGAATTGCTTCACATGATTTAGACACAAGAGTTCTATTTTGTTTCAGTTTAGCTGAGGTTTGAACCAGGTGGGAAGTGTCTGAAATCAATTCAGGTGCTGAGTAACTTGCGTTAATCTAGGTTCGTAGGTAGAACATTTGAGTGCTGTTATTCCATTGGGGAGTGAGGGGAGTAACAAACATGTCAATTTGGTGAAACATGGGTACTGCATTTTCTCCATTGCAGTTTGGATGGTGTATGCAGTTTTTTATACTGTTTTCAATGGTTGGAGATCAGTTTTGTACTTTTGTTTGATTGGGCACTGGAAAGGAGCAGAGGTAAGTTTGATTTTGGTGGGGATTGACTGCAATCTATGATGCACCGATACGCGATACGGATACGGCGATACCCCATTTCTCCGAAAAACCCGATACGGCGATACGGATGTGTATATATATATGTATGTATGTATGTATGTATTAAAAATAGTAAAAATATAAAATGAGATACTTGATAAGTTTGAGACTTTGAGTCAAGGGTTTACCAATGTATGTAAATTTGTCATTATGGCACTATGTATGTCAAGAATTAAGATGAAATGAACAATAGAAGACTTAGCTTCTGCATGACTAATGATAGAACATAGATAGATAGTTCATATTACATAATTCAAGCACACCTAGTCACAAACCATAGTCCATAAGGGTCCATACCCCATAACATAGTTCAATAATGTTCATAAAGCAATGTAACATAATCTATTAATCACACTCATGACTCATCCTCAAGGCGAACTGAACTTCACACACCACCACCATCAGCCGCCACATCTCCCTAGTCCACTTAACA